>CAKNYM010048580.1:4758-22222 GCA_932195095.1 Andricus curvator
GGCAGAGGGCCCAGAATTGGCATAGGGCCTACAATTGATATAGGGCCCAAAATTAATATAGGGCTTGAATTTAAATAGGACCCAAAATTGACATATTTCTCAAAATCATCGTGAGTCTTTAATTGACATAGGACCGAAAATTGAAATAGGGCCCAGAATTGACAGAGGGCCTACAATTGATATAGGGCCCAGAATTAATATAGAGCTTGAATTAGCATAGGGCCCAAAATTGATATAATTCTCAAAATTATCGTAGCTCTTTAATTGACATAGGGCCCAAAATTGACATAAGGCCTACAATTTATATAGGACCTGAAATTAACATAGGGCCTACAATTTATATAGGGCTTGAATTGATATAGTGCCTGAAATTATTATAGGGCTTGAATTAACATAGGTCTCAAAATTGGCAGAGGGCCCAGAATTGGCAGAGGGCACAAAATTGATATATTTCTCAAACTTATTGTAAGTTTTTAATTGACATAGAGCCTACAATTTATATAGGTCCCGAAATTATCATAGGGCTTACACTGACACATGACCCAAAATTTATATAGGTCCCAAAATGATCATAGGTCCTAAATTGGCATAGGGCCAAAAATTGATATATGCCTCAAAATTGATATAGTTTCCAAAATTATAATAGGGCCTATATTGACATATGACCCAAAATTGACGTATGACCCAAAGTTGATATAGGTCCCAAAATTACCATAGGTCTTAAATTGACATAGGACCTACAATTTATATAGGGCTTAAAATTATTTTGGGGCCTAAATCGACATATGACCCAAAATTGACATATGATCCCAAATTGATGTAGGTCCCACAATGACTATGGATATCAAATTGACATAGGCCCAAAATTAACATTTTATATAGGGCATAAAATTATCATAAGGCCTTAATTGACATATGACACAAAATTGACATTAGGGCCCAAAATTGATGTAGATCCCAAAATTATCATTGGTGTTAAATTGACATAGGGTCTACAAATTATATAGGACCCAAATTGACGTAGGGCCCAAAATTAATATAGGGCTTGAATTTACATATTGCCGAAAATTAATGTAGGTCCCAAAATTATCGTAGGTCCTTAATTAACATAGGGCCCAAAATTATCATAAGGGCTAAATTAACATATGACCCAAAATTGATATAGTTCCCAAAAGTATCATAGGTCTTAATTTGACATAGGACCTCTAATTTATAAAGGGCCCAAAATTTGCAAAAAGCCTACAATTTATGATGGGCCCAAAATTATCATAGGGCATACATTGACATATGACCCAAAATTGATACAGGTTTCAAAATTATCATGAGTCCTGAATTAAAATAGGACCCAAAATTATCATAGGGCTCAAATTGACATATGACCCAAAATTAATGTAGGTACCAAAATGATCATAGGTCTTGATTTGACATAGGACCTCTAATTTATAAAGGGCCCAAAATTTACATAAAGCCTACAATTTATGATAGGCCCAAAATTGACATAGGGCCCACCATTCACATAGGGCCTACAATTGACATAGGGTCCAAAATAGACATAGTGCTCAAAATCGATGTAATTGTTAAAATTATAATAGGGCTTAAATTAACCTCAGGGTCCATAATTTATATAGGATTCAAAATTATCATAGGGCTTTAATTGACATATGGATAAAAATTGATATAGGTCCCAAAATTATCATAGGTCTTGAACTGACATAGGGCCCAAAATTGACATAGGGCCTACAATTTATGTAGGGTCCGAAATTCACACAGGGCCCACAGTTAACATAGGGCCCAAAATATACATCGGGCCCAAAATTGATATAGGGGCCAAAATTTTGTTAAAATTAAAACAATTCTTTATAAATTGAAAATTCAACTATTTGGTAAAAAATTTGTCCTCTTGGTTGAAAATTTAACTGTTTGATCAAAAATCAAACTAGTTTTATGAAATGTCAACAGTTTGTTTAAAAATTAACTTTTTTCTTGAAAAATCAAATTTTTGGGTTGACAATTGAAATTGGAAATTCGAGTTGAAAATTCAGGTTGGTAGTTCATAGTTTATAATTTGAAAATTCAACTATTTGGTTAAAATTCAAACTATTTTTATGAACATTGAAACTGTTTTCATAAAAATGTAACTATTGGGTGAAGAATAAACTTTTGAAATTTAACCATTATAAGTTAAAAATTGTACTTCTCCGTAGCATTTTTGGTTATTTATCTTTTATTTTGACGAATCATATTTTTGGGTTGAAAATTGAAGTTGGATTTGGGTCAGAAATTTATCCTTTAAGTTGAAAGTTAAACTGTTTGGTAGAAAATTAATTTTTTTGTTCGAAAATCATATTTTTTATGGAAATTCAGGTAGGAAATCTTTTTCTCAGAATATTAATCTTGTCTATCGAAAATTCTTGAGGACTCTACTATCTGGTTGAAAATTCCTCTTTTCTGGGTTGAAAATTTAACTATTTGTTCAAAATTTAAACTATTTTTCTGAAAATTCAACTATTTTGTCAAAAATTGAACTATTTGGTTAAAAAATAATTTTTTGGTTGAAAAATTATATTTTTGGTTTGCGAATTAAAGTTGGAAATCGGAGTTGAAAAGTTAGGTTCAAAACTTATTCTTTATAAATTGAAAATTCAAAAATTTGGTAAAAAATTGATGTATTTTGTTGAAAATTCATCGTTTTGGTAATAATATTAACCTTTTTTGTTAAAAGTTTTTTTTTATAATTCAACTATCTGTTTAATAATTCGTCTTTTTGGGTAAAAATTCAACTATTTTGTAGAAAATTAATTTTTGATTAGAAAAATATTTTTATATTGAAAATTAAGGTTAGAAATTCGCGTTGGAAATTTATCTTTTATAAGTTGAAAATTCAACTATTTCGTGAAAAATTTATCTTTTTGTTTAGAACATCAATCTTTTTTTCCAAAAATTAATTTTCTTATTGTTGAGGATTCAAATTTTTGGTTCAAAATTCGTCTTTTTTGGTTAAAGATTCAACTATTTGGTACAAATACTTAATATAAATAATTGTTGGAAAATCATATTTTTGAATGAAAATTTAACTATTATTTGATTACAAATTAAACTTTTTTAATAAAAAATTTAACTATTTTGTAGAAAATTAACTTTTGTTTTAAAAAATAATATTTTTATTGAGGATTCAACTATTTGGTTAAAAATGGAACTATTTTTATGAAAATTCAACTATTTGGTAGAAAATTAACTTTCTTGATGAAAAATTATATTTTTGGGTTGACAATTTTATTGAAAATTCAGGTTGAAAATTTATCCTTCATAAGTTGAAAATTCAACTATTTGGTAGAAAAATCATTTTTTCGGTCAGAATATTAATCTTGTTTCTTGGAAATTCCTTTTTTTTGGTAAGAATTAAACTATTTGGTAAAAAATTCATCTATTTTTTTTTGAAAATTCAACTATTTGGTTAAAAATAAAAATATATTTATGAAAATTTAACTATTCGATAGAAAATTCTTGTATTTTGTTGAAAATTCATCTTTTTCGTTAAAATATTGATCTTTTTTGAAAATTCCTCTCTTGTTGTAAGAATTCATCTATTTAGTTAAAAATTAAAATATTTTTGTAAAAAATTAACTATTTGATAGAAAATTTAGGTCTTTTGTACAAAATTTCATCTTTTTCGTTCGAATATTATTGTTTTTGAAAATTCATCTTCCTTGGTGAAGATTCAATTATTTGGTTAAAATTTCGTCTCTTATTAGATAAAAATTCAATTATTTGGTTTTATATTAAAATACTTTTACGGAAATTCAATTATTTGATAGAAGATTCATGTATATTGTTGAAAAATTTTTTTTGTGAGAATTCAAAATTTTTTTTAAAAATTTGACTATTTTTAGTTAATAATTGAACTATTTTGTTAAAAATAAACTATTTTTGTAAAGATTCAATCATTTGGTAAAAAATTCTTGTATTTTGTCGAGAATTCAACTTTTTCGTTAGAATATTATTCTTGTTTTCTGAAAATTCCTCTTTTTTATGAGACTTCATCTATTTGGCTCAAAATTAAAATATTTTTATAAAAATTTATCACTTGATAGAAAATTCATGTATTTTGTTGAAAATTCATCTTTGGTGAGAATAAAAAATTTGTCTATTTTCTGTTGATAGTTGAAATATTTGGTTAAAATTAAACTATTTTTATACAAATTTAACTATTTGGTAAACAATTAAATTTTTGGTAAAAAATTTTATTTTTGGTTTGAATATTTTTTTGAAAATTTACCTTTCTTGGTGAGGATTCAATCGTTTGGTTAAAAATTGTAATATTTTACTATTTAGTATAAAATTTTTATATTTTGTTAAAAATTCTATTGTTTGCTTTAAAATTAAAATATTTTTATGAAAATTATCTATTTTATAGAAAATTCATGTAATTTGTTGAAAATTCATCTTTTTTGGTCAGGATTCAAATATTTCGATGAAAAATGGTTTACTTTGATTATATAATTGAACTATTTGGTTAAAATTAATCTATTTTTATAAAATTTTAACTATTTGGTGAAAAATTAAATTTTTGGTAACAAATTTTATTTTTGGGTTGAATATTTTGTTGAAAATTCATCTTTTTTGGTAAGGATTCAATTATTTGGTTAGAAAGATTTTCTAGTTTTGGTTAAAAGTTTAACTTTTTATTAAATTAATTTTCAAACAAATTTTTCTTTAATTTTTCAACTAGAAATGTAACTATTCTATTGTTGGTTGAAAAATGATAGTTTTAATTGAAACTTGAACTTTTAAAATTGAAATTTCAAATACATATTTCAGGATTCAAATATTTTGTTAAAAATTCGACATTTTGTTTAAATTCAACTGGTTGAAAATTAGATCCATTTTTTGTTGAGAAATTATCTTTTTCTTTTTGAAAATTCAACTATTTGGTTGAAAATTCATCTTTCTTGAATGAAAATTAACTTTCGACTTTTTAGCTTAAAAAATTTGTTAAACTTTTTTTGACTCTTGTTAAAAATTCGTCTTTTTGCGTTAAAAAATTAACCTTCCTTGCTGAAAATTGATCTATTTGGTTGAGAATTCTACTATTTTGTTAAAAAATTGTATTTTTTGGTAAAAATATTTTTAGTTGAAAATTTAAAAATTCTGTAGAAAATTCATGTATTCGGTTAAAAATTTGTCTTTTTGTTCGAGGATTCAACTATTTCGTTGAAAATTAAACTATTTTTATAAAATTCAACTATTTGGTAGAAAAATAACTTTTTTGTTGAAAAATCATATCTGTGGGTTGAAAATTTATCTTTTTCAGTTAAAAACTCAAGTACTTGCATTTCTCATGCATTTTTATAACAAAAGTTTACAAAAAATTTGTAGATCTTTTTTGGTTAAACAAATTTTATCCTTTCATTTTTTTTTGTCTCTTGTCGTTTTTTCAAAAAGTTTTATTTTTAGTCCTATTTTTTTAAGATTGAAATTGAATCTTCTTGTCCTATATAAAAATTATTCATACAAATTTGTAGATCCTTTCTGGGTGAACAATTTTTGTCTATCCATTTTTTTCATAGCTTGTATAGTTTTTCCAAAAAATTTTATTTTTTTTATTTTTTAAATTATTTTTTAAATAAAATAAAAAGTACTCATCCCCTCAAAAAATGATTAATAAGAAAATTTGTTGCTCTGCTTTGGGTTAACAACTTTTTTCTATTTGTTTTCATTTTGTGTAGCTTGTGTCGTTTGTCCAAAAATTTTATTTTTTTATTTTTAATGTTATTTTTTACGAATAAAACAAAAACAACGAGTTCTTTTGAAAAATGATTGATAAAAAAATTTGTAGACCTTTTTGATGTGCAAAATTTTCGTAGAATCATCTTTTTTCGTACCTCGCATAATTTAGCGGTTAAAAGAATTTTTTGATTTTGATTTTTTTTTGTGCGATAAAAATTTGAATTTTGAATTTTTCAAGAAATTTTTTATTCAAAATTCAACTATTTAGTTGAAAATTAAGCTATCAAAATCAAAATTTAACTTTTTGGTAGAAAATTAACTTTTTACATTCTCATCAGAGGAGTTTTTTGTTTAAAATTGAACAATTTCGTTTAAACTTAAACTATTTTTATGGAAATTGAACTATTTTGTAGAAAATTAACTTTTTGGTTGAAAAATGTGATTTTTGGGTTGAAAATTAAAGTGGAAATTCGGGTTTAAAATTTATCCTTTATTTTGAAACTCAACTATTTGGGAGAAAATTCATGGCTTTTGTTGCAAATTCATCTATTTGGTTAAAATATTAATCTTGTTAGTCGAAAATTATTTTTTTTTTGTGGATTCAACTACTTTGTTCAAAATTTGTCTATTTTAAATCAAAAATTCAAATATGTTGTTAAAAATAAAACTAATTTCATAAAAATTTTATTATTTGGTAGAAAATTAACATTTTTGTTGAAAAATTTTATTTTTGGGTTGAAAATTCAAGTCGGAAATTCATGCTCGAAATGTATCGTTTGTAAGTTGAAAATTCGACTATTTGGTAGAAAAATCGTGTATTTTGTTAAAAATTTATCTTTTTGGTTAAAATATTATTCTTGTTAGTCGAAAATTAATTTTTTCTTCGAGGATTCAATTTTTTTGGAAATACGTCTATTTTTGTTGAAAATTCAACTATGTTGTTAAAAATTGAATTAGTTTTATAAAGATTTAACTATTTGGTAGAAAATTAACATTTCTGTTGAAAAATGTTATTTTTACGTAGAAATTCAAATATAAGATTAAGAATTTGTCTTTTTTGTTTAAAAAGTTGACAATTCCATTGTTGGTTAAAAAAACATCTTTGTTAGTTAAAAATTCAACTCTTTGATTTAAAATTCATATTTCTTAATTAAAAATGTATCTATTTGGTTGAGGATTCACATAGTTTGATAAAAATTAAACAGCTAAACAATTTATTTTTTTTTTATTTAAAAAGTTACTTTTTTGGTAGAATTTTAATTTTTTTTTAATTGCATCTTTTTTGGTTGAAAAACTACTTGTTTGAAAGTTGAACTAATTTGTCAAAAATCTAACTATTTCATTTTTGGTTAAAAATTTATTTCCTTTTAGGTTGAAAATTCTACTATTTGGTGGAAAACTCATATATTTTGTTGAAAATTCGACTTTTTATTCAGAAAATCAAATATCTTGCAGAAGATTCATCTTTTTCGTTCAGGATTCAATTATTTAAAATTTTTATTTGTAAATTAGTTTAAAATTTTCCGATTCCATTTTTGGTTTCAAAAATATATTTTTGAGTTGAAAATTCCACTATTTGATTTAAAATTAATATTTCTAAATTAAAAATTTATCTATTTGGTTGAGGATTCACATAGTTTGATAAAAATTAAACTGCTAAATTTTTTTTTTCATTTAAAAAGTTACTTTTTTGGTAGAATTTTAATTTTTTTTTTAATTGCATCTTTTTTGGTTGAAAAACTACTTCTTTGAAAGTTGAACTAATTTGTCAAAAATTTAACTATTTCGTTTTTGGTTAAAAATTTATTCTTTATAAGTTGAAAATTCTACAATTTGGTCGAAAACTCATATATTTCGTTGAAAATTCGACTTTTTATTTAGAAAATCAAATATTTCGCAGAAGATTCATCTTTTTCGTTCAGGATTCAATTATTTAACATTTTTATTTTTAAATTAGTTTAAAATTTTCCGATTCCATTTTTGGTTTCAAAAACATATTTTTGAGTTGAAAATTCCACTATTTGATTTAAAATTAATATTTCTTAATTAAAAATGTATCTATTTGGTTGAGGATTCACATAGTTTGATAAAAATTAAACTGCTAAAATTTTTTTTTTCATTTAAAAAGTTACTTTTTTGGTAGAATTTTAATTTTTTTTTTAATTGCATCTTTTTTGGTTGAAAAACTACTTGTTTGAAAGTTGAACTAATTTGTCAAAAATTTAACTATTTCATTTTTGGTTAAAAATTTATTCTTTATATGTTGAAAATTCTACTATTTGGTGGAAAACTCATATATTTTGTTGAAAATTCGACTTTTTATTTAGAAAATCAAATATTTTGCAGAAGATTCATCTTTTTCGTTCAGGATTCAATTATTCAAAATTTTTATTTTTAAATTAGTTTAAAATTTGCCGATTCCATTTTTGGTTTAAAAAATATATTTTTGAGTTGAAAATTCCACTATTTGATTTGAAATTAATATTTCTTAATTAAAAATGTATCTATTTGGTTGAGAATTCACATAGTTTGATAAAAATTAAACTGCTAAAAAATTCGTCTTTTTGATTTCAAAAGTAACTTTTTTGGTAGAATTTTCATTTTTTTTTTTTTTTGAAATTGCATCTTTTTTGGTTGAAAAACTACTTGTTTGAAAGTTGAACTAATTTGTCAAAAATTTAACTATTTCATTTTTGGTTAAAAATTTATTATTTATAAGTTGAAAATTCTACTATTTAGTGGAAAACTCATATATTTTGTTGAAAATTCGACTTTTCATTTAGAAAATCTAATATTTTGCAGAAGATTCATCTTTTTCGTTCAGGATTCAATTATTCAAAATTTTTATTTTTAAATTAGTTTAAAATTTGCAGATTCCATTTTTGCGTAAAAAAATATCTTTTTAGTTGAAAATTCAGCTATTCGATTTAAAATTTATCTTTCTTTATCAAAAATGTATCTATTTGCTTGCGAATTCAACTATTATTCTCCTATTTTGATTGTTTATTTATTTATTATTATTATTTATTATTATTATTATATATATACTATATTCATATTATTTATAGTATTATTTAACAACCGGTCCCATGGTGTAATGGTTAGCACTCTGGACTTTGAATCCAGCGATCCGAGTTCAAATCTCGGTGGGACCTAAATTGATTTATACAATTATTTATTTTTATTTATTTTTTTTTATTTTTTTTTTTTCATTTGTTCTATTTTGAGAGATAGAATTTTGGGCTTTGAGATCTGATATTTGAATATTTTTAATTATTTTTGATTAATTACTGAAACTTATAGTTGAACACTTATAGTTGTTAACATGGAACTTCAAATTTGTTCTGCTATTAATTTACCGCTAGTTATAAATAATATAAGCTTGGGTATTTTCTCTAATGAAAAAAGATTTTTTCTCTAGGAACCTGTATTATCATCGGAGATGGTAACGATCAATCAGAAGAGAAATCAATCAGAAAAAGGATTCTTCTTCCGATCTCTCTAGTAGCCTAGTGTTTAGAGCACCTGACCCGCAATCAGTTGAAGTGGCGTTCGAATCCCAGCGGAGCGAAAGGAGAAGATCTTTTTTCAGAATAAATTGAATTGAATTTTTTTTTAATTTATAGCTTCATCTAGTCTGAGAAGACGTTAAAGATTTTCTGTATTAGAGGACATAACTTTGATCAATATTGTAGATTTCCATTTACACAGTGTGTGAAAAGATTTCTCTTCTGATGATCGTTACCATCTCCGATGATAATACAGATTCCTAGTAAAAATTGACTTGTAGTAAAGCATAACATCTTGCAAAATAAAGCGTGTTTCAGAAAAACGATTCTTCTTCCAATCTCTCTAGTAGCTTAGTGGTTAGAGACCCTGAGCGGCAATCAGTTGACCTGGCGTTCGAATCCCAGCGGAGCGAAAGGAGAAGATCTTTTTTCTGAATAAATTTAATTTAAGAAAAAAGATTTCACAAATAAACCTAATAAAGAATGCAATAATTAATTTTCTTGTAATCTCTTCTTGCAGAATTGGCTATGTTGAAAAGTGTAGCGAAGTGGTTGTTTCCTAAACGGGCTATGATAAAAGCAGCTCCGCTGCGACCTAAAGTTTATTATTTCGAAACTAATGATGAGTCTCATGCTCCTGATAGGTTACCAGGTAGCTATAGAGCAGCAATAGTTGGACATTACATGATTTGTGCAGTTGCAGTTACTACGGATTTTAAATGTCATCCTTTGCTGATTCGTTCAAATGGCAATTACGAAAGAGTCAAGGTCAACCTACAAATAAATCAGAAACCTGAAAAATTGCAGTCTGGAGATAAGTATATAACGGATCACTACTATCAACCATGGAAACAAGAAACTCATGCAGCTGAGTGCCCTGCTCTAACTACAAAGTAGAGCAAAGGAAACAAATGTGGATCGGGTTCTAGAAACAATGTGTTTAAAAATACAATTATAATCAAAAATTAATTTCTTCCATAGGAAATGCTAGTTTGAGTTAAAACACATATTCAAAATGTCATTGCCAACCAGAGTGAACCAATATTGTTGTGCCGAGCTAGTCTAATTTTTTCTGTATTCCTTTTGCTTTTCACTATTGCAATCACAATTATATTATTGTTCACAAATTTAAGTGCAATTATTGTTCCATATTTAAATATTTTTGTATTGTACTAATTGTATTACCTACGACCAATGTTTGCAATTACTCGACTTCACATGTATCTATGTGGTTTCTTGAAGGGCTATTTAGCTCTAGGGACTATCAAAAATAAAAGCAAATGCAACATATAAATTTGTGGGGCTGTTCAAAAACTTAATTACCCTATTTTGAAGACTTTTTCCACCACATAAAGAAGCCGCAGTTCATCTTTATCCGTTGCTCTTGTGGCGAAGTCTACACTGGAGAAACCGGGAGGGCGGTGAGCCAACGTGTAAAGGAACATGAGAGTATAGTCAAGCTAAATCATTTCACGCAATCAGCACGAGCTGTGAATCATATCGAAACAGGACATAGAATTTTATTTGATAAAACAACCTTCATCACAAAAACATACAATACTACTGCTCATTTGAAATATTCTGATAAACCAACACATCTACCTTTATATTCGTAATCGTAAACATTTGAAGACAGAAATGAAGTAGGATGAATAACGTCTTCTTCATGTGGCCATGCTAAATCTGCAAAAAGAATGCACATAAGTAGGGAATTAATTATTATATTAATTACAAAGTTCAAGGTTAAGAAAATTTATTGGTAAATTAGGGAATTACAACACGTTAAACAAATCCTAATACAGAACAATTGCACAAACAAATTGATGAAGCAATAAGAAAATACACAATAAAATATCCAAGGTATCAGACAACAAATAGGAAGAATTATAAAAAAACACAACATCCAGACCATATTTAATTCACCTGCAGAAATAGGACAACTTTTAAGCAACCCTGAAGATAAAAAGGCACATTTTAGTGATCCGGGAGTATGTAACATCCCTGGCTGTTGTGGCGAAGTCCACCCTGGAGAAACCGGGAGCGCGGTGAGCCAACGTGTAAAGGAACATGAGAGTAAAGTCAGGCTAAAACATTTCACGCAATCAGCACTAGCTGTGCATCACATCGAAACAGGACATAGCATTCTATTTGAAAAAACAACCTTCATCGCAAAAACATACAATACCACTACTTCTTTGAAATATTCTGATAAAGCAACACATTCACCTTTATATTCGTAATCGTAAACATTTGAAGGCAAGAATGAAGTAGGATGAATTACGTCTTCTTCATGTGGCCGCGCTAAATTTGAAAAAGAATGCACATAATTAGGGAATTGATTACTATATTCATTACAAAGTTCAAGGTTGAAAATATTAATTGTTAAATTAGGGAATTACAGGATGTTATAGAAATCCTAATACGGAACAATTGAACAAACAAACAAATTGATAAAGCAATAAGAAAATACACATTAAAATATCCAAGGTATCAGACAACAAATAGGAAGAATTCTCAACAAACACAACATCCAGACCATATTTAAATCACCTGCGGAAATAGGACAACTTCTAAGCAAACCCTAAAGATAAAAAGGCACCTCTCAGTGATCCGGCAGTATATAAAATCCCTTGCTGTTGCGGCAAAGTCTACACTGGAGCAACCGGGAGAGCGGGGAGCCAACGTATAAATGAACACGCTATATTGAACCCTTTTTCCACTACATGAAGAATCCATAGTTCATCCTCCTTCCATTTGATTTCATGCTGATCACTGGGAAGGTTTAACACAACAATTTTTGCCTTTAGATACAGGCTTTCAGATAGTATGAATAAAGGATAAAACATCGTTGGGGTAATAAAATTGTATTCTTTTGCATCTTCTTCTGGCTCATAAAAGGAGAATAAATTATGCCTATGGAAGAGTTAAAGTACAGATCCAACATTTTATTGCCAACTTGACTGCACCAATATTGGATGATGATCCTCTGAATGGTTGGTTCTCCGTCAAACTCGTATTAAAGTCCTGCATTTGTTGTGCCAAGCTAGTCCAATAATTCTATTTAAAAAATTTTTTTATTTCTCAATTATTCAAAATTTTCAAACGTATATAATAACGTAACTAATTCTTTTTAACTCTTACTCTATTGGTTGTTTTTCTTTACTTTATTTCTTTTGCTTTCCAAAACCTAAGACCTAACAAAAGCCAACATTATATTTTTAATATCTGGTCTCAAAAACTTTAAGTTTATGCAATTTACTGACAGATCATCACAGATTTCAAATGATAAAAAAAATGTTTCGAAAAATTTTACAAGGTTTCAAGAGACTTTGAAAAATTGAATCAGATTTCCAGAGATTATACTAGATTTCAAAGAATTTCAAGATATACTGAAGGATGACTACGGATTTTGAGAGATTTTGAGGAATGAAGAGCGGTTTTGTAAATTTCAAGGGATTTTGAAAGATCAAGGATTAACTAACAATCAATTTTCATTTCATAAACAATTTTATTATAAAAATTTACAATTTGACAACTTGCCAGAAAATAAATGTAATTGTTACAGATTTATCAAACAAAGTGCAAAAAACTGGGATTAAAAGTGAAATATTTTTTCATTGTGTTATAAAGGTTTTGCCTTACTTTCAAAATGGCATTTAATTACAAAATAGTTTTAAAACATGAGTTACAATCATTCTTCTAAACAAATTTTTATGAAAAATTTTTCAAATTCTATTTTCTGGGTTTGCACGAAAAAGGCCTAGCTTTCTGTATATTTAAATAGAAAAATTTATTTTCATAGAAGGATTTCGAGAAGGAAATAAATATATTGCAATTGAAATTTTACATAATATTATCTTTATCTACAAAATTTATATTACCAAAAAATATGCATTTCTCATTATTTGGATAGAAAGGTTCACAAAAGAACGTTATTGAATACAGCGAAAAATTATTTATTTCAAAATAATGGCGCTGGAATAATTTAAATTGCCCTAAATTCGTGCTAATATCGTGATTCTGCAACACTATTTGTTAAGCCAATATATTACACTTTTGTCAACGTCCAAAATGATCAATTACGCATTCGATATAAAATCCTTTATTTATTAAAAAAGAAAATACAAAGAAAAAAATACAATAATAAGAATTGAGCCAAAGTTTAACCAGGCTTGCCTTTTCAACCCACCGCGCCGCTGCTACCTTTCATTTTCCTCTTCATTCCGCCGCACAGTTAGACAAAACTCTTTTTTTGCAATGTATCATATAATATTTGAAGCTAATTAAATTCTGTATCGACCTATGTCAGCCAATTTTGATTGGCTGACATTTGTTTTTAAGAAATCCAGCTTTATCCCACTGTGCGTGACAATAAAGAGGAAAGCGAAAGGTGGCAGCGGTGGGTTGTAGAGAAAAGCGAAAGGTGGCAGCGGTGGGATGAAGAGAAAAGCGGAAGCTGGCTTTGTCCCACTGCGGCACTTTTCGTGTACTTGAGTTGAATTAAAGGGGCCTTTGAACATTACGAATTTTACAGGTATGCTGTATGAATTGCCTGCACAACATTTTTTGAATCAGTGGATCCTCATTTTTCATCGGTACAGTCTCGTTGGCATGATCGCCATAAATGCGTATTTTAACTAGTGAATGATTTATATTGCGCCCTATACGAGCCAGGAATGGATAAAAAACATTTCTTCCATCTGCATTATTGAGGACTCCAAAGAGATACTCGTTCTTCAGATCTACTGCTCCTTTGAAAAATTCTGGTAAACCAACACATCTACCTTTATATTCGTATTTGTAAACATTTAGAAGCAGGAGTGAAGTAGGATGAACTGTGTCTTCTTCATATGGCCACGCTAAATCTGCAAAAAGAATACACATAAATTTGGAATTAATTATTGTATTGATTACAAAGTTCAGGATTTGATTATTTGGTTGAAAATTGATTTTTGACTGAAAATGTATCTATTCCACTTTTAGTTGAAAATGTATCTTTTTTAGTTAGAAGTTAAACTATCTGGTTGCAAATTGATCTTCTTTAGTTGAAAGTTAATTAAACTTTATTTTTTTCAAATATTTAAAAAAATAAATTATTTAAATAGTGGCAGCAGTATGATGCAGAAGAAAGCGAAAGGTGCCAGCGGTGGGATAATGAGGAAAGCGAAAGGTAGCAGCGGTGGGATAAAGAGAAAATCTTGGATAAAAATTAACATAAAACTTCTCTATTAGACAGACAATATAAATTTCCTAATCGAACCCAATTTTGATTTCCGAGAGCTGATCTTTTGATCTGTCTTCTTATTGTTTTGTTATCTAATAATAATGTTGACTTTTTTCATTACAAAAAATCAACAATGCCTTCTTGCTAAAACTGCGTTGTGATGTAGTACATTGAAGTAAAATAAAAGTTTTTTCATTCGAACAATTTTGGATAGGAAATGGATTTACTGATACTATTAATTGACATGAAATTATAGATACTATACTCACCAATAGAATTAGGAAAAACCACCAATATCAAAGAGAGAATAGCAATCAAGCGGATCATTTTCTTCAAACTAATGAAAACCTCTTGTGAATAATTTCGATAAGAGAGTAAAAAATTAATATTCTTCCAAATGCTTCAGTGTATTTTACGCTAGTTGCTATCTCATTTGTCCTACTCAATTATTTGTATTCCATATCTCTCCGATCAAAAAAATATTTGCCTCGAATTAGAGAAACGGTTCCTATAACATGATTTCTTACATTCAACGAACAATAACTTTACAATACAGGAAATAATTGTAAACTGAAAAAAATGTTTCATTGGGACAAAAAACCATTACTTTGAATTAAAGAGATTTCTTGATTTTGAGGTTTGAAAAAAATTGAAATTTTTCTATATTGGACTATAAATATCTATGGCTCTAGAAATTGATTTTTTTTCTTTCTAAAAATCAACCAAATCCCCTTCCTTCTCTTTTTCACTCCTTTCGTCTTTTTTCTTTTATTATTATCAAATCACAATATGAAAGCATTTATAATATTTACCAACGTTTCGGTGCTCATACGGAATCCTTATCAAGGTAAGAAAAATTAAAAAAGGTGGGAACAGCGACGAAAGAACGACGCTCTCTCCTCGATACAAATCCGTTATGAACACATAAGAAATTAGAGCACGTCAAAATTCATGAAAACCTATTGCTAAATGTAATTGATCATACTAGAATAACTTTTGTTTAATTTATCAACATCTGTTTTCAAATTAATAGAAAACTTATTTTGTTTTTTAACCCTTAAACTGCACTGTGGGTGCCAAACACCCAGAACAACTTTGAGCTTATTTTTTTCTAAAAATATACAGTTTCAAGAGTATATCATTAAATTTTTAGGTCAAACTATTGAAAATTACGCAATATATACATTTTTTTATGAAAAAACTAATTTTTTCGATTTTTTTTTAAATCCAGTTTTTAACAAATTATATCGTTTTAAAACCAACGAGATTTAAAAAAACGTATAATTCTACATCCCATTAAAATTTCGTTAGAAAATATTGAAATCCGGCTTAGTTATACAAGTTTAAACATCTGGGTGTCAAACACCCACGGTGCAGCTTACGTAATTATTTTGAGGTGTGCAATGTTAAGTGGGTGTCAAACACCCACGGTGTAGCTTACGTAATTATTTTGAGGTGTGCAGTTTAAGGGTTAATATAAAGCATTTCCATGAATACTCTCTTTCTCTCATTACTTTCACTGTGTAAAATTTCAACATTGTCCCAGTCAAACTCATGGTCAACATCAACAAACCCTGTCGTATGTCTAGCAAGAACACTCTTATAACAACGTGCCAAACGAACATCACTTTTATGTACGATCTTACAGATCTTGTTAGTGATCTTGTAAACAACACCACCTTTTTCAGATTTACCTAAAGGATCTTTACCAAGAGTTATTATTGAATCCATTTTGAATGGTATACGGAAAATACTATGAATATTAAATTTTTTCAACATGAATTCAACAGTTTTCGAAATTTAACCAAAAAACAGGAGAACAAAAGTATTAAAAGAACTATGTTCTCTCAATTCCTTCTGATTATCCGTAGATGAAATGTTAGTTTGTTTGTTTTTGATTTGTTGAATTCTAATTGTGATACGTTTCTCAATTAACGTTTGTGGTTAATGATTAAGAAAAAGGATATTCCTAACAATATTCAAATTCTTTTTGTGAAATGAAACGTGGGACAAACCTAGAGCTCGTTCAACTAAGTTTTTGATTACTGGAATTTTGTTTTGAAAAGGATGAACCGAAAAGAAATTTAAAATTCTAATTTAAGAATTTTAAATTAGATCAAAATCAAATTCAAAATCCCATTTAACGTCCAATAATCAAGGTAATGTGTAGAATTCCTGAAAATAAAACCAGAATTCAACAATCAAATTTGTACAAACACCACAAAATGCTCCTATTGAAATTCCTAAAAACAAAAAAATTTTTAATAATTCTTTTACGTCCGAGAATCCAAATAGGAGAAGAAAGAAACAAACGAAGTTGTGTCAACACTATCGGTCAATATTGATTGAAGTTAAAAGGAGTAACCCGTCGTTTCGGAAACCCTCTGTTTCCATCATCAGGGAATAAAATATTATAAAATTCTAAAAAGATATAATAACAATTCTATTAATATACAATTGAACCATTTTTTATGGAGAAAATGTAATTACCAACTTACGGAATGGTTACGAAATTCCTAGGTCATTTTTGGAGTATTAATATTGTTGAAATAAGAAGCGATAGTAATCTAAGTAAATTTTTTCTGGAACGATACATGTCCAATAATATAAAGCAAGTAAATTTTCTGTAAATAAGTTATATTTGGTTAGCGAAAGATATCATAATAAATATAAAGGTTAAGTTCAAAGGTGAATAGTTATAATTACCATGTTTTGATTCAATTTCAATCGTTTATGTGTTGAATAACAAGAGCATTAAAGATTAGTCAACAATGTAAAGTTTCATTAGAAATTATGTTTTATTAAAATTATTATGAGAGCAAGATGGAGAAGCATCCTGCTTCCATAAAGATGACTCCAAAAGTGACTGTCAAGGAAATTTTAGTAACCTAACATACATTAAAGATGGAGGATAAAGGCGCTAAATTTGAATGTAATTAAATCAGTTGAAGAGCAACAAAATTATATTCAAGAGGTAGAAACAGAAAGATAAAATAGATTTAAT
>CAKNYM010048580.1:22622-37628 GCA_932195095.1 Andricus curvator
ATTAAATCTATTTTATCTTTCTGTTTCTACCTCTTGAATATAATTTTCTTACTCTTCAACTGATTTAATTACACTCAAATTTAGCGCCTTTATCCTCCATCTTTAATGTATGTTAGGTTACTAAAATTTCCTTGACAGTCACTTTTGGAGTCATCTTTATGGAAGCAGGATGCTTCTCCATCCTGCTCTCATAATAATTTTAATAAAACATACTTTTTAATGAAACTTTACATTGTTAACTAATATGTAATGCTCTTGTTATTGAACACAAAAACGATTGAAATTTAATCAAAACATGGTAATTATAACTATTCACCTTTGAACTTAACCTTTATATTTAGTATGATATCTTTCGCTAACCAAATATAACTTATTTACAGAAAATTTACTTACTTTATATTATTGGACATATATCGTTCTAGAAAAAATTTATTTAGATTACTATCGCTTCTTATTTCAACAATATTAATACTCCAAAAATGACCTAGGAATTTCGTAACCATTCCGTAAGTTGGTAATTACATTTTCTCCATAAAAAATGGTTCAATTTTATATTAATAGAATTGTTATTATATCTTTTTAGAATTTTATAATATTTTATTCCCCTGATGATGGAAACAGAGGGTTTCCGAAACGTCGGGTTACTCCTTTCAACTTCAATAAAAAAGTTTGTTTCTTTGCACAAAAATAAAAAAGAGGAAAGAAAAATGACGAGGCAACCAACCAAATCCCCTTCCTTCTTTTTTTTATTTCTTTCGTCTTTTTTATTTTTATTATTATCAAATCACAATATGAAATCAAAGCAAGAAAAATTAGAGCAGGTAGGAACAGCGACGAAATAACGACGCTATCACCCCGATAACTGACAACTGAATGTGGGTCAAAAGACAAATCCGTTATAAACAAACAAGAAATGAGAGAAAGTCAAGACCCGTGAAAACTTATTACTAAATGTAATTGATCATACTAGAATAACTTTTGTTTAATTTATCCAAATCAGTTTTCAAATTAATAGACAGTTTATCTTGTCTTTTAATACAAAGCATTTCCATGACGTATCTCTTTCTCTCATTACTTTCACGATGTAAAATTTGAACATTATCCCAGTCAAACTCATGGTCAGCATCAACAAACCCTTTTGTATGTCTAGCAAGAACACTCTTATAACAACGTCCCAAACGAACATCACTTTTGTGTTCCTCCACCCTAGTGTTAAGAAGTCTGACAGTGTCCCACATAAGTCATCTCTCAGATCTAGCAAGTGATCATGTAAACAACACCACCTTTTTCAAATTCATCTAAAGCATCTTTACCAAAAGTTATTATTGAATCCATTTGAAATGGTATACGGAAAATAGTATGAATATTAAATTTTTTCAACCTAAATGCAATAGTTTTCGAAATTTGACCAAAAACAGGAAGAACAAAAGTATTGAAAGAACTATATTCTCTCAATTCTTCCTGATTATCTGTAGATAAAATGTTAGTTTGTTTGTTTTTGATTTGTTGAATTCTAATCGTGATATGTTGCTCAATCAACTTTTGTGGGATATGATTAGGAAGAAGGAGATTCCTCACAATATTCAAATTCTCCTTGTGAAAAGAAATGTGGGACAAACCTAGAGCTCTGTCAACTAAGTTTTTGATTACTGGAATTCTGTTTTGAAAAGGATGAACCGGAAAAAAAAATTTTATTCTACCTGAATATGTACTTATCCTATCCCAATTGGTAATAATATTACCATCCTGACCCTGAATTACTTCTACGTCCAAAAAACTGATTCTATTATTGTTCTCTATTTCATGGGTGAACTGAAGTTTGGAATGAAAACTATTAAAAGCATCAAAAACTGGCTGTAACTTTGCTAGATGAACACACAATAAGGTGTAATCAACATACCGAAAGTAAAAGGGCAAAACAAAATCCAGCTTCTTGAAAGCAAAGACCTCCAAAACTTCCATAACTATTTCTGCTAAAATCGGAGAAATGACTGAGCCTATGGGAGTACCGAATTTTTGCCTTCAATAAAATATTTTTGACTTTATCGAGTACGTGTTTTTATATTATCCCATCTATTTAAAATTGCCTGTTTAACCAATTCAAGGGGTATACTTGGAAACATTACAACAAAATCCAAAGAAATCATAACATGGTCATCAGGAACAGTTTCTTGAATAATAATTTTTTGGAATTCCCAGCTATTTTCAATATTGTATTTGGAAGTTGTAATTGAGTCTTCAAGTATCAAATTAAAGTTTTGTTCCAAAAATTTTGTCGGAGTGTTAATAATTGAAATAACCAATCTCAAAGGAAAGCCATCTTTATGAATCATTCTCAAACCATAACATCTTGCAAGAACTGTGTCTTCAGTATTTATATCAGTCCATCTTATATCCTTTCCCAAAATTCCTTTCTTTCTCCAATTGTCTAGAATCTTGAAAGTGTCTCTTCTTAATTGTTTCAACGTATTTTCATTCAATAATTCAAAGTTATCACGATTGGAAATTAAATCCTTCATATCCCTAATATAATCCGATTTCTTCATACAAACAGTAATAATGCCTTTATGAGAATTCATGCAAATTATATCAGGGTTGGTCTTGAGGAAATCTTTTGTTATCCTGAAACCTTCATAAATTTTACGATCAATACTACTAATGTGCAAACAATTTTTATCAACTTGTCTTTGACAAGTGTAAAACATTGTTTCGGAAATCCTGTTCATCTAATATTGGAATCTTGTGTATACTTGATTCAACATCTTTGACTATTTCCATCATTTGTTTCGATTTACTTTTAATCACATAGTTACTAAAACCTTTACCTAATCTGAGAATTTCTGTAACTGAATCAGGAATTTGAATATTTGCCAAATTTACAAAACAAGGATCCTTATCTTCTTTTTCAAAAATTTTGTGTAAATTTAAATTTTGCTCTTAAATATTAGTTTGTTGATCAATCAAAATAGAAAGTTTGTTCTCATGTTTTTTATCATCGTTTAAAAATCTTCGATTAAGGAAAATCTGATGTTTTAAAAGATCAATGATTTTATCTTGTGGCAAACATACTTCTAATTCACTTTTGATTCTGGAAATTTTTAGTTTTAAAAAATTAACATGATTTGAAACATCCTTGATCAGTAAATTCAGCACTGAGAGTTTGAAATTCTTTAAATTATGTTCAAATTTTCTATTGCAAAAATTACTGTGAATAGCAAAATCTCGAAATTTGTTATCCAAGAAAAATATTTTTTTAGGTAAAACATCATTTCTTCGACATTCAATCAAAAACCTTTTCTGAAGGATACTGCTTCTTAAATTTTGGTTGATATCACACCATAATTTAACCTTTCTGAAGGCTTCAGGACCATATGCAACTTTGATCTGATTAAAAAACATAATTTCAAAAAAAGGGTTAATGTATAGAATTCCTGAAAATAAAACAAGAATTCAACGATCAAACTTGGAGAAACACCACAAAATGCTCCTATTGCAATTCCTAAAAACAACAAAATTTGTTTCTTTACACAAAAATGTGTTTGTCCAAATCGCTGAATTCTTGTTTTATTTTCAGGAATTTTATACTTTAAAATTCTACCTGAATATGTACCTTTCCTATACCTGCCTATAACTGCCTGCAAATTTGCTAGAGGAACTAATGTTCAAGAGCAAAATTTAAATTTACACAAGATTTTTGAAGAAGAATATAAGGATCCTTGGTTTGTAAATTTGGCAAATATTCAAATTCCTGATTCAGTTACGGGTATTCTCAGATTAGGTGAAGGTTTTAGTAACCATGTGATAAAAATCAGGTCGAAGCAAATGATGGAAATAGTCAAAGATGTTGAATCAAGTATACACCAAATTCAAATATTAGATCAACAAGATTTCCGAAACGAGGTTTCGGAAAACAATGAATTTTTTAACAAAATGGTTCAATTTTCAACTAAATAGATAAATTTTTAACCAAAGAAATTATTTTTCAACTAAAGAAATGGATTTTAAACTAAAACGATAAAACTTTATAAAAAGGGATGATGCAATTATTTTATTTGGAAATGAAGTTCAATAAAATACCATGAAATTAATTTTTACTATAATAACTTTTATTGGGAAACTTTGGAAAAAACTTTTAAAATTTCATGTCGGCGCGTACAAATTCTCATATATCGGCCGTCAAACACCACTGTCGAAAAGCCGGCTTAACTCGGGAGGTGGTTTTCTGCAGTTTTCCTTTCCTCTGGCCAAATTTTTAGGCAAATGCGAGTTTCAAAAATAAAAAGGTATACAATGGGTAATAACAATACCGGTTATATGCTCGATTGAGAGTCGTTTCACAGTAAAATATACGAAAAAATATATTACAAGAGAAAAATTATTCCAGAAAATCTTGATGAAGCAAAATATCATTCAATTGTATAGATTATTGAACTACTGGTAGAAACTAACAAAAAAAAAAAGACTGAAATTATTGAAAAGGAAAGTTTTTACCATTACAAGATTCGTATGCTTTTGGAATTCTTATTAAATATATATCACATATATTTTCTTATAAAAATGAATTTGTTTGAAATGTTCGAATGATTTTGATTTTAATATTATAGTTCAGATAGAAACGTCTTACTTACTATTAAAAAGGTTATAACTGCATGTAAAAAATTGACCCTACTCGTTGAAAAATAGCCAAACTCTGAATTTTTTATAAAAGATTTTTAAATTATTACTAATTCTTGCAAATTTACAAGACAAAATAGAGAAGAGTCAGCTGAAAGACAATTTCAGTTGACTCCGTAAACAAATTGTGTATATTCCTTGAAAAATAGCCAAACTCTGAATATCTTCATGAAAATTGTTCAAATAATTAATAATTCTGGTCCATTCACAAAGCACCATAGGAAAGAGTCATCAGAAAGAATCTTCCTAGCATTATACAAAAGCGTATTCGGAAAGATATTCTTGGTTAATTCTATGAAAAAATTTAGGCTATTTGTTGAAAAAAGCCAAAATATGCATTTGTAAAGCAACATAGAAAAGGGTAATCGAAAAGACATTCTTAGTAGACTCCGAAAAGAAATTGTACCTATTTTTTTAAAAATAGC
Source organism: Andricus curvator (assembly GCA_932195095.1). NCBI lineage: Eukaryota > Metazoa > Arthropoda > Insecta > Hymenoptera > Cynipidae > Andricus > Andricus curvator. The sequence continues at coordinate 27,722 of CAKNYM010048580.1, forward strand.
CAAGCTCTGGATATGTTTACAAACATTGTTTGAATAAATTATTGTAAATTTCCAAAGTCTCGTAGGAAAGAAGTATTGAAAAAACATTCTTTACTGATTTTGTAAACAAACTGAGCATGTTCGTTTAATATTGGTAAAACTCTTAATATGTTTATGACAATTGTTCGAATGATCAATAGATCTTGAAAATTTGCAGAGCATTATAGGAAAAAGTCCCCGAAAAGATATTCTTAGTCGATAGTTTCAAAAAATTTGCCTATTCGTTGAAGAATAGCCAAACTCTGAATTTGTTTATAAAAGATTTTTAAAATATGACTAATTCTTGTAAATTTACAAAACAACATAGAAAAGAGTCACCTGAAAGACAGTCCTAGTTGACTCTGTAAAAAAATTGTGTTTATTCCTTGAAAAATAGCTAAACTCTGAACATGTTTATGAAAATTGTTCAAATAATTAATAATTCTGGTCAATTTACAAAGCAACATAGAAAAGAGTCATCAGAAAGAATCTTCTTAGCATTATACAAAAACGTAGTTGGAAAGATATTCTTGGTTAATTCTATGCAAAAATTTAGCCTATTCGTTGAAAAATAGCCAAACTCTGAATTTTGCTATGGAAATTGTATAAATAATTAATAATCCTTGTAAATTCACAAAGCACCAGAGAAAAGAGTTGTTGGAAATACATTCTTTCTTGATTCCGGAAAAATTGAGTCTATTCTTCGAAAAATGGTCAAACTCCTAATTTTTTATAAAAATTGTTTAAATAATAAACGATTTTTGTAAATTGGCAGAACATTCTAAAAAAAATTCTGCGGAAAGATATTCTCAGTTGATTCGGTAGAAAATCGAGCCTATTCATTGAAAAATAGCCAAACTCTGAATATGTTTACAAAAAATTTTTAAATTATTACTAATTCTTGCAAATTTACAAGACAACATAGAAAAGAGTCACCTGCAAGACAATTTTAGTTGACTCCGTAAACAAATTGTGTCTATTCCTTGAAAAATAGCCCAACTCTGAATACGTTCATTAAAATTATTCAAATAATTAATAATTCTGGTCAATTGACAACATAGAAAAGAGTCATCAGAAAGAATCTTCTTAACATTATACAAAAATGTAATGGGAAAGATATATTTGGTTAATTCTATAAAAAAAAATTAGCCTATTCGTTGAAAAAAGCCAAAATCTGAATTTGTTGGTTAGCAATATTTGTTAGCAACATAGAAAAGAGTCACTGGAAAGACATTCTTAGTTGACTTCGTGAAGAAATTGTACCTATTCCTTGAAAAATAGCCAAGCTCTGGATATGTTTATAAAAATTGTTTGTATAATTAATAATTATTGTAAATTTGCAAAGTATCATAGAAAAGAGTTATTTGAAAAAAATGATTTATTGATTTCGTAAACAAATTGAGCATATTCTTTGAAAAATGGCCAAACTCTTAATTTGTTTATTAAAATTGTTCGAATATTTAATAAATCTTGAAAATTCGCAGAGCATTATAGAAAAAGTCCCCGGAAAGATATTCTTAGTTAATACTGTGAAAAAATGAGTCCATTCGTTGAAAAATAGCCGAACTCTGAATTTTTTTATGGAAATTGTATAAATAATTATTAATCCTTGCAAATTTACAAAGCAACATAGAAGAGAGTAATCGCAAAGACATTTTTAGTTGACTCCGTAACCAAATTGTGCCTAACCCTTGAAAAATAGCTAAACACTGAACATGTTGATAGAAATTGTTTAAGTAATTAATAATTATTGTGAATGTGCAAAGTATCGTAGAAAAAAGTTATTGGATATACATTATTTCCTGACTCCGGAAAAATTTAGTCTATTCTTTGAAAAATGGCCAAACTCTCAAATTGTTTATGAAAATTGTTCGAATAATTAATAAATCTTGAAAATTTGCAGAGCATTATAGAAAAAGTCCCCGGAAAGATATTATTAGTTAATAGTGTAAAAAAATGAGCCTATTCTTTAAAAAGTGGTCAAACTCCGAATTTTTTTATGAAAATTGTGTAAATAATTAAGGAATCTTCGAAACTGGCAGAACGTTATAAAAAGAAGTCCCCGAAAAGATATTCTTAGTTAATAGTGTAAGAAATGAGCCTATTCGTTGAAAAACAGCCAAACTCTGAATTTTGTTATGTGAATTGTATGAATAATTAATAATCCTTATAAATTTACAAAGTAAAACATAGAGAAGAGTAATAAAAAAAATATTTTTAGTTGACTTCGTAACCAAATTGTGCCTATCTCTTGAAAAATAGCCAAACTCTGAATTTTTTTATAAAAGATTTTCAAATTATTACTAATTCTTGTAAATTTACAAGACGGAATAGAAAAGAGTCCCCTGAAAGACAATTTTAGTTGACTCCGTAAACAAATTGTGTATATTCCTTGAAAAATAGCCAAACTCTGAATTGGTTTATGAAAATTGTTCAAATAATTAATAATTCTGGTCAATTCACAAAGAAAAGTAGAAAAGATTCATGAGAAAGAATCTTCTTAGCATTATACAAAAAAGTAATCGGAAAGATATTCTTGGTTAATTCTATTAAAAAATTTAGCCTATTCGTTGAAAAAAGCCAAAATCTGAAAACACATTGTTAGTCGACTCCATAAAGAAATTGTACCTATTCCTTGAAAAATAGCCCAGCTCTGGATATGTTTATAAACATTGTTTGAATAATTAATAATTATTGTATATGCCAACGGCCATACCACGCTGAAAAACCCAGTTCTCGTCAGATCACTGAAGTTAAGCAGCGTTGGACGCGGTTAGTACTTGGATGGGTGACCATTCAAGAATACTGACATGAGTGCTGTTGGCACATCGGGGGTGTGGTGAGCCCACACTTGTAGTTATTTATAACTACAAGAAAAACCTAGAAACACTACCCGAATCGGGTAGTGTCACGCCTACCCTGAAAGGAAAATGGTTTAATGGTATATATATTGTCAATTTGCAAAGTATTATAGTAAACAGATATTGGAAAAACATTCTTTATTGATTTCGTAAACGAATTGAGCATATTCTTTGAAAAATGGCCAAACTCTTAATTTGTTTATGAAAATTGTTCGAATAATTAATAAATCTTGAAAATTCGCAGAGCATTATGAAAAAAGTCGCCGGAAAGATATTCTTTGTTAATAGTGTAAAAAAAATGAGCCTATTCATTAAAAAATAGCCAAACTCTGAATTTTTTTTTGGAAATTGTGTGAATAATTAATAATCCTTGCAAATTTACAAAACAAAATAGAAAAGAGTCACCTGAAAGACAATTTTAGTTGACTCCGTAAACAAATTGTGTATATTCCTTGAAAAATAGCCAAACACTGATTCCGGGAAAATTCAGTCTATTCTTTGAAAAATGGCCGAACTCTTAATTTGTTTATGAAAATTGTTCAAACAATTAACGAATCTTGAAAATTGGCAGAATATTATTTTTTTAAATTCATCGGAAAGATATTCTTAGTTAATTCTGTAAAAAATTGAGCCTATTCGTTGAAGAATAGCCAAACTCTGAATTTTTCATGAAGATTGTTTAAATTATTACTAATTCTTGTAAATTATTACTAATTCTTGTAAATTTAAAAAACAACATAGAAAAGAGTCACCTGAAAGACAATCTTAGTTGACTCCGTAAACAAATTGTGTTTTTTCCTCGAAAAACAGCCAAACTCTGAATATGTTTATGAAAATTGTTCAAATAATTAATAATTCTGGCCAATTCACAAAGTAACATAGAAAAGAGTCATCAGAAATAATGTTCTTAGCATTATACAAAAACGTAATCGGAAAAATATTCTTGGTTAATTCTATGAAAAAATTTAGCCTATTCGTTGAAAAAAACCAAAATCGGAATTTGTAAAGCTATCAGGCTTTGTGGCACTAATACGTTGAGAGGTGAAAAATGATAAATTCCAGTAGTGTCGAAGATGGTAATATGATTATTATTATATTATTAAGCTCCCATCTCAGAGCGAATTATTTTTTTTTAGTAAATTTTAATAAAAGCTTGTTTTTTTTTTAAATTTGTTTCAAGTCATTGTTTGTGACTATAATGTGATGAATCTGCAGTATTCTAACGACCTCCGTGCATGACCGTAGCTAGCAGGGGGGGGGGGCATTGTGTGGCAATGCCCTACCTTAAATTCAACTCTAGCCACGGCCCTGCCTCCGTGTTTAACAAACAGAGATGTGAAATACAAAGATAAATAGAAGTGCCAAATGTGATACCGAATAATGTAAGATAAACTGAAACATTTGGAAAAATATTCATTTGTTACACTGTCATCGAAATCGTTTATACGTGGCTTTCTTCAATTGACGAAAATGAGGAGCTTCATTGGAATTCTCTTTCTCATCTTGATGTTTTTTTCTAAACCTATGGGTAAATATAGTGCTAATATTTTTTATACGTTTCCCAGATTAGATATTTTATTATTATTATCTACAATAAACTGGTTAAAAAAGATCTTTTTCATTTCCTTTTCTGGTTAAAAAAGATCTTTTTCAATTAGGATTCAAATTATTTGGTTAAAAATGTCTCATTAGCTAGTTTTTTTTCTCACCTTCTTGTTTGAAAATCATATTTTTGATTGAAAACTGTACTATTTCATTAAATTTTGAACTCTTTCATGCAAAATCCATTTTTTAAAGATTATTCCCTTCTCCTCCTCCTCCTCATCTTCCTCTACCATAACCACCAACACCACCTTCCCCTTCTCCTCCTTCTCCTCCTTCTCCTCCTTCTCCTCCTTCTCCTCCTCCTCCACCACCTCCCACACCTCCTCCTCCTCCTTCACCATCTTCTTCTCCTCCTCCTTCTAATCCTTTCTCCCCTTCTTAAGAAGACGAAAAATGGAAAAAGTTTTAGAAAAAGCGTCACGTAGTTTTTAGACGGCACCTAATGGAGTAATTAATTAAAAAATTTTATGTTTTTATTATTTAATAATAAAAATCCAGGGAGACAAGCTTGCATTTACTGCTCCTTATAAATTATATAAGCTTGTGGATTTTCTGTGATGAAAACTTTGATTTATTAAAGAAGGTTAATAATCAATTGCAATAATTTATTACCTACATGTAATTTATTCTTATAGAATCGGCTATGAGGAATCAACTAAGACAATACTTTTCTCGTCGGACCGCAGTGGTTGCTTCTTCTCCGCTTCAACCCAATATTTATTATTATAGACCTGGTCCTCGTACTGAAACTAATTTCCGAATAGATAATGAATATCAAGTAGGCATACTGGGTCATTACATTATTTGTGTAATCAAAATTGATAGAGGTTGTCGTCCATTTATGGTTAAAAGAGGGGGACCTCTTAACGATCCTTATGGTGATACGGAAGTGAAATTTGATCTGAATAACAATTTGGAAATGGAAGAAGTTGCGACAACGGATAGGAATATCAGGGACCATTTCCACCAACCATGGACACTAGAGATTCGTGAAGCCTGGGCACCTAACCACTATCAGGAATAAGACAAATTTGGTTGAATCTGATTGTTGGCTTCTAATTGAACGGTTCTTGGGTAGATTTTGTAGGATACGCTAATCATTAGCTAGAAAACGAACCAAACCAACCAACGAACCCAAACCAACCAACCCAAACCAACCAACACAAAACCAACCAACGCAAACCAATGAACCCAAACTGACCAACCCGAACAATCGAGCCAAAACCAACCAAACAGAACGAACCAACACAAACCAATCAACCCAAACTGACCAACCCAAACAATCGAGCCAAAACGAACCACACAGAACGAATCAATCCAAAGAAACTAACGAAATCGAGCATGCCCAACATGAGTCAACTCAAAGGAACCAACCAAAACCATCAAACCCATCCAACCCACCCAAACCAACCAACCCAAACGAACCCAAACAAACCAAAGCCAACCAACACAAAACAAAAAACCCAAACTGACCAACCCGAACAATCGAGCCAAAAGCAACCCAAAATATCAAACCCATCCAACCCACGCAATCCAACCAACCATCACAAACAAACCCAAACGAACCCAAACAAATCATAGAACAAGTAATTGAAGAATAAAAAAATTTTGTTGAACCTAATTTTTGGGTTCTAGTTAAACGATTTTCAAGTACATTTCGTGGGATAAATTAATCATAAGCTGTCCCAACTTTGGCCCAGTCCTCGTCCAACTCTGGTTCAATCCTTATTATTGTATTTCCTTTTTCAATAAATAAAGGATTTTATATTGAATGTGGAATTGTTCATTTTGCATTCCTCTTCCAATTAGAACTTAGAATAAACTCACACAAACCAGACTTCTACATGTTCAATTTTTTTTAAACTTCGGCCACTTTTTTTTGGTAGAGAAAATATCAACTTCAGAAGATTTTACTTGAATAATTTTTTGAAAGTTTCGTCACCTTTTCTATTTTGGACACTTTTTGAATTTTGCTTTAAACCCAATTCCTAAGAAAGCCTAAGCTGATTTTTTAAACCATTATTTTAACAAATAAAAATTATTTTTATCTTTTCAATCTTTAGGTTCTGATAGGAATAAGCCCAAGCGTTTTTTAGCCCAGACGAAATTTAAAAAAGTGTCCTTGCATAAATTCTATGGAAAAAATTAATGAATTTTCTACCCGATGATATTATTTTTCAAAAAAACAGTTAATTCTTTACCAAATTGTTAAATTTTCATTGAAATAATTTAATTTGTATCCAAATAGTTCAATTTTCAATAAAAGAGAGATTTTTAACGACAGTTTAAGTCTTACGAAAAGGATGAATTTTCTACCAAATAGTTGAATTTTCAACTCATAAAGCATCAATTTCCAACCTGAATTTTCAACTTGAATTTTCAAAGCAAAAATCCTCAAACATAAAATAGACGATTTTTCAACCAAATAGTTGAATCCTCACCAAAAGAGATTAATTTTCAACTTATAAAGGATAAATGGAATAGTTACATTTTTAGATAGAGAAAATAAATTTTCAATAAAAAAAACTTTCAACAGAATGGTTAAATTTTCATCCAGAGACATGAATTTTCAACTAAAAATATGAATCTTAAAAAAAAAAATTTCAATAAAAGAGTTCAACACTGAACACAGAAGATGATTTTTTAATCAAGAAGATTAATTTTCTACAGAAAAAGTCGAATTTTCAACAAAACACATGAATCTTCAACCAAAAAAGGCATTGTTAACAAAGTAGTTCAATTTTCAACCAATTATCTGAATTTTTGATAAAAAAATATGAGGTTTTAACAAAATAGTTGAATTTTCAACAAAATAATAAAATTTTCCAAAGCAAAAAACGAATTTCTTGAAAAATGGGAAAAGAGGGTCATAGTTAATTATTAGAAAAACATTTTAATATTTACGCCCCAGGCTTCTGTTTGAAGTCACATTATTATTATTTTATTATTACCAAATCCCCGTCGCTGAGGGAATTTCATAGTATAATTTAATAAAATTTTGTTTTTCAAAAATTTATTTTAAATCATTATTTTTCAATTTCATGTCATGAATGTGAAATATTTTCACGATTAATGTGTGAAAGAAACAGAGATATGAAGTACAAATAATTGGAAGGCCGAATATGATAGCAACTAGACTAAGGTAAACTTAAACTTTTGAGAAAACATTCATTTGTTACACTTTAATCGAAATTATTCACAAGTGGTTTTCTTGAATTGAAGAAAATGAGAAATCTGATTGGAATCCTCTTTATCTTCTTGGTGTTTTTTCCTGATCCTATTGGTAAATATAGTATCTATATTTTTATGTAAATTTGTAACTGCAGCATGTATTTATTAAAAGTATCAAAAAAACATTTTTTGTAATCATAAAAAACCTCGAGGTTTATGACGCTTTATTAAAATTACCAACAAGGGGATAAAAATTTGATGTAAATATTTTACAGTTTTCAAGCAAAATATCAATTTGTTTTTCACGTTTTCCAGATTAGATATTATATTATTATTCTATTATATAGTTATATATTATGTGATTGGACAAACAGACCATTGATGTCTGAAAATCGTCGAAGTGTGATATAATTTTCCACATTCCACCTAAAGTAAAATAGCAAAATAAAAACTTACCGACCACCCTGCTTTACCTGCTGATGGTAACACGATTCCCTACCTTACCGACCGGTGCTAACTTATCATGTACCAGAACCTTATAATGCTCACTTAGCAGGAATCTCCATTACCAACCTCACTGTTTTACCGACTGAGCACAGAACATAACCTTAAAATTACTGAGCTCACTGTTTTACCGACTGACCGTAACTTTGCCATCTGTTGGTAAGTGGATTAATATTCGCCTAGCACTACTACTATTAAACTTTCAATAAATTAAAATTTGTTTTCAAACCGAACACTTTCAATGCTAGCATTGTAGCCTCGGCCGAGATAACGTTGATTCAACAAAAATATGTATACTCTGTTAATGACATAGTTTTTTAAATCACATATATACTTCCTCGTAGAAGAGCAAATTCTTGGACACAAATCTGTTGTCGTACTATGAATAGATTTTTGAAAACAAGTGATTTGTTGATTCAACGTTATTTCTTCCGAGGCTTGAATTGAGGTGACGGATGCAATAACTCATCTGGAAGCGACCGACAAAATTTTATTAATAAACTTTTTTATTCGACAATTATTACTCAAGATAAACAATAAAAAGTTATAAAATTTTTTGATCGAAAATCGATGTTTTATGAAACACAACTCGTGAGCAAAACCCACGTTTCGCCAGCTTCGACCAGCGCAGAGTGAGTTTTTTTACAAATTGTGCAAGATTCTGCTCACTGCTCAATTTTTGACCAATTCTAATCATTTTTTTTTAAATACTCGTCACGAATTATAATTTCATGTAGCACTGCTACCTTCTTAGTTTTATGCAAACAACTAACCTGAAAATATATGAACTTGACAAGGAACCACGAAATTTCGAAACTTTTAAAACCATAAAATCGGTAATATCTGTACACAGAAACCTCAAACTCACAAACCTCAAACCCACGAAGCTAAAACCCGCGAACCTCAAACCCCCAAACCCGTAAACCCACAAACCTCAAACCTACAAACCTCAAACGCACAAACCTCAAACACATAAGCCTAAAACCACAAACCCACAAACAGCAAACCCACAATCCTCAAACCCACAAACATCAAACCCACAAACGTCAAACACATAAACCTAAAACCACCAAGCCACAAACCCACAAACAGCAAACCCACAATCCTCAAACCCACAAGCATCAAACCCACAAACCTCAAACCAACAAACCTCAAACCCCCAAACCCGTAAACCCACAAACCTCAAACCCACAAACCTCAAACACATAAACCTAAAACCACAAATCCACAAACCTCAAACCCACAAACATCAAACCCCATGTTTATGTATTATTTATGAGTTTAGGTTTCATGGGTTTAGGGTTCACGGGTTTATGGTTTATGGGTTTTACCCATAAACCCTAAACCTAAAACCCATAAACCCCAAACCCATGAACCCTGATCCCATGAACCCTAGACCCATTACCCTAAACCCATGAACCCTAAACCCATTAACCCTAAACTCATGAACCCTAAACCCATAAACCCTAAACCCTAAAGGTTGGTGGGTTTGTGGACTATTCTGCATGATGTACTTATATGTCGAGTTTTATGAACATGGGGTTTGATGTTTGTGGGTTTGCTGTTTGTGGGTTTGAGGTTTGTGGATTTGTAGTTTTAGGTTTATGCGTTTGAGGTTTGTGGGTTTGAGGTTCGTGGGTTTGAGGTTTGTGGGTTTGTGGGTTGAAGGTTTGTGGGTTTGCTGTTTGTGGGCTTGTGGATTTGTGGTTTTAGGTTCATGTGTTTGAGGTTTGTGGGTTTGGGGTTTT
>CAKNYM010048580.1:41715-61281 GCA_932195095.1 Andricus curvator
CACCACCACATCCACCCTCAATACCACTCCCTCCTCTACCACATACTTCACCAAGGTATCCTCCACTAAGATATGCTGCACGAAGACATCCCCCAACAAGACGTTATTCACCAAGATATCCCTCCACACCTACCGAACTACTCCACTCCACCAAAATATCCGCCACCACCACCACATCCTTCGCTACCACATACTCCACCAAGATATCCCCCACCACTTCCATATACACTTCCAACACCACATGCTCCGCTACCAAATACTCCACCAAGATATCCTCCACCAAGATATCCTTCACCAAGATATCCTCCACCACTACCACATCCACCTCCAACACCAAATCCTCCGCTACCACATACTCCACCAAGATATCATCCACCACCACCAAATCCATCTCTAACACCACATCCTTCGCTACCACATACTCCATAAAGATATCCTTCACCAACTCCACGACCACATCCACCTTCAACACCACATCTTCTTCTACCACATACTTTTCCAAAAATATCCTCCACCAAGATATTATTCACCAAGATATCCTCCACAACTGCCATATCTACCTCCAACAACACATGCTCCGCTACCACATACTCCACTAAGATATCCTATACTAACACCAAATTAATCTCCAAGAACACATCCTTCGCTACCACATACTCCATAAAGATATCCTTCACCAACACCACGACCACATCCACCTTCAATACCACATCTTCTTCTACCACAGACTCTTCCAAAATATCCTCCACCAAGATATTATTCACCAAGATATCCTCCACCACTGCCATATCTACCTCCAACAACACATACTCCACCATGATATCCTCCACCAAGATATCCTGCACCAAGATATCCTTCACCACTGCCACATCCACCTTCAACAACACATGATCCGCTACTACATACACCACCAAGACATCCTCCACCGAGATATCCTCCACTACCAGAAAATCCATCTCTAACACCACATCCTTCGCTACCACATACTCGATCAAGGTATCCTCCACCAAGATAACCTCCACCACCACCACATCCAACTCCAATACCACATCCTCCGCTACCACATACTTCACCAATATATCCTCCACCAAGAGATCCTCCACCAAGATATCCCCTACCACCACCAAATCCATTTTTAGCACCACATCCTTCGCTACCACAAACTCCACAAAGATGTCCTCCCCCACCACTACATCCACCTCCGACACCACTACATCCACCGCCAACACCACATCCTCTGCTACCACATACTCTCCCGACATATCCTCCAACATCACCACCATATCCACCTCCAACACCGCACCCTCCGCTACCACATACTCCACTAAGATATCCTATACTAACATCAAAATAATCTCCAAGAACACATCCTCCGCTACCACGTACTCCACCAAGATATCATTTACCAATGTATCCTCCACCACCACCAAATCCATCTCTAAAACCACATCCTTCGCTACCACATACTACATAAAGATATCCTTCACCAACACCACGACCACATCCACCTTCAACACCACATCTTCTTCTACCACATACTCTTCTAAAATATCCTCCACCAAGATATTATTCACCAAGATATCCTCCACCACTGCCATAGCTACCTCCAACAACACATGCTCCGCTACCACATACTCCACCAAGATATCCTCCACCAAGATATCCTTCACCAAGATATCCTTCACCACTGCCACATCCACCTTCAACAACACATGATCCTCTACTACATACTCCACTAAGACATCCTCTACCGAGATATCCTCCACCACCACCACATCCACCTCCAATACCACATCCTCCGCTACCACATACTTCACCAAGATATCTTCCACCAAGATATCCTCTACCACCACGAGATCCATTTTTAGCACCACATCCTTCGCTACCACAAACTCCACAAAGATGTCCTCCACCACCACTACATCCACATCCGACACCACATCCTCTGCTACCACATACTCTCCCGACATATCCTCCACCATCATCACCACATCCACCTCCAACACCGCACCCTCCGCTACCACATACTCCACTAAGATATCCTATACTAACACCAAATTAATCTCCAAGAACACATCCTCCGCTACCACCTACTCCACCAAGATATAATTTACCAAGGTATCCTCCACCACCACCAAATCCATCTCTAAAACCAACATCCTCCGCTACCACATACTCTACAAAGATATCCTCACCCTTCACCACCACATCCACCTCCAACACCACATCCTCTGCTACCACATACTCTACCAAGATATCCTCCACCACCACATCCACCTTCAACACCACACCCTCCGCTACCATCAATGCCAGCGCAACCAGTACATCCTCCACAATAGTTAAGTATCCAGATATTTACCCAATAGAAAAAGTTCTCAAAAAACGTAGTAACAAATTTGATGGTAACTATCTGGGCTTCAATATTTCACACAACAGCTGGATAGATAAATCAGACATGTAAAGAAGGAATTTTTAGCAAGGTTTAGCACTTTCACCAAATCGTGGCATTTTTGACCAAAATGTATGACCTTTAAATTAAATAGTTGCATTTTATAGAAAATTATTAAAAGTCGCAACCGAACAGTAGACTTTTTAACCAAACGAGACGATTTCCGAACAAGAAATGTAAAAGGGGACTTTTCAAAGAAAAATAGTTCGATTTTCTCATTACAGAAGCGAAAAACCCAGAAAGCAGGCTAGTTTCTTGAAAACAAGGGAAAAAGGTATACTCTAAAAAATGGGAAAAGAGGGGAACCGTGTTTTTCGTGATTTATAACTACGTTAATACAAACAAAAATTTTTTTCAGTTAAATAATTGAAAAGACATTTCAATATTTACGCCCCACGCTTTTATTTTTAGTGACATTATTTTAATTATTACTATATTATTATCAAGCCCCTGTCTCAGGGCGAATTATTTTTTTAGTCGAATACGCGAAGCAAAAAAAAGAATTACGTTTTTGTAATTTTTTTGTTCTCCATGATCCAATGTAATTTTTAATAGAATTGACATATTGTTATTGTCAAGGTTAAAACAGAAAAAAACAAGATGCCTAATTTCCAAATTCAGAAACAGGTATTCTAGGGACCAGGAGGTAGCATTTTCGTTAAAAAGGCTATACTCTGAGAAAATATCAGGTTTGACCTTACCCCTTTTTCAGTAGACTAGCACACCTTTCACTTTTTTCCAGTAGCCTTTCTTTTCATTTTTAACATTTTACATTAACTTTTAACATTTAAAAGTTAAGATACAACCATACCACATTTGCAGTAATGGAAAAAGGGCAGGCTTGAACGGATACACAGCCCTACCTTCTTTTCCAGTCGACTAATATAATCTTACCCCGTTTCCAGTAGCTTTTCTATTCGTCATGTTTAAGTTTAAAATATAACAATATCCCATTTTCAGCAACCTCTTATTTCATCGTGTGAGAAAAGAAAATACAACCATATCACACTTCAAGTAACCTTTCTTTTCATTAGGTCAAAAGTGAAGATACAGTAATTCAACGTTATTAGAAATAGAAAAAAGAGCAGACGTGAGCGGGAACACAGCCTCGCCCCTTTTTCAGTTGTCTAATACACCCTTTTGCCTTTTCCAGTGAAGGAACATACTCTTATCTCATTGTGTATGACTTGACCGATGAGCTTACTTTGTCTAAGGTTGCTGATAAAGACATGGAGCGAGCAAAGACATTCTTAGACTCTGGTGGAAAATCAGATTTTCAGGATATCTAGGGATCCAATGTGAAACCACAGTTCAAGAAATATATGGAGAAATCCAGCAGTCTTTTCGACGTTCCAGGGCATGTACTTAGACTTTCTGGCATTATCAGACACTGCAAGTTGAAGCAGAAAAGTCTGAGGAACAGGAGCTTCAAGGCCTCTCGTATAGAAAACAGACAAAAGCCAAATAACGATCGTAGAGACGATCGTTCTTCGAATAAAACTTCCCTCACAGCATCAGCCCAAAGTAATGCAGATAGTACAGACACTACTGGTCATATGCTCTATATAATGAGAACCATTAAGAAAATGATAGACAAATTAAACATCTGATCTGAGAACCGCAAAAAGTTAGAAAATCCAACCATTGATATTTTCCGTGCAGGGAAGGATCTTCATGCTCACGTCTTCTGCGACCTATGTCCTGACATCTCAAAGGAGAAGAGACCTACTATCTACAAGAAAGGTGCAACGTGCTGGAATATTCACAATTATACCAGACATGTAGGACGCAATCATCTTTATGTTCAGACCTTGGTTAAGACGCCATCAAGATCAGATTCTATGAGTAACTTTTCACCTAGTCATTCAAAAAAATCTAATACCAGCGAGAATTCTTCAGCTGATGACAAAAGCAAAACAGTGTCTCCTGCGAAAGAAATAATTCAAGAAAGCAAAATTTTCAGGCACAGTAGGAGTTGATAGGGCGAACTCCTTTTCACGTACTGAGCCCCAATCAATAAAAAGAAAAAAATCATTCATCTCTAAATGAGAACGTGCCAATAGGGCCTCAACGAAAGCTGCTGAAAGCTCTACTGATGGCCAAAAACAGACAAAAATAACAGAGTTCTGCAACATTTTAGATAAAAATGATTCAAACAAACTTCCTTATCTACATAAAGGAAACTGATCCTGAAGATAATATTATTATTTCTACAATGCCAAAACTGCTGCAAGCTTTGATCCGCTCTCATCAAGAAAATTCAGAAAGACAGAAAAATGGATATATGTACAATGATGAGTTGATAAGAAATTCTTCTGTGTATTCAAAAGACTTGGGATGGAAACAGTGCTACGAGTTTTGGTCCAAAAAACTTCCTATGCCATCCACATCTGCTGTTGCCAACTATAGTAAACAACCATCTAATGCACTTATTGAAGGTGAATTTAGATTTGCAGATCTTAATGAATATTTAAAAGAAAGGAAATTGGAAAAGATAGTGATCGGGTCTGAAGATGGAACTCGCATCATAGGGAAGCCTCAAGTGGATCCCTCAACTCATCAAATTGTTGGTTTTGTCCCAGAACTTGGTCAGAATGGACTACCTAAGATAAAATCATTCGATGGAACACCTGCTGAGAATATAAAAAAACTATTCTCTTCTGAAAAATGTTCAAATTATGCTTATGCGATGATGATGCAACCTTTGGCAAATGTTGCCCCTTTTTGTTTGACAGTTTTCGGTAGTGACAATAAATTCACTGCAGAACAAGTTTTAATCTGGTAGAAGTTTATAGAGAATGAGGCAAAGAAATATGACACTTATGAAACCTTTGTGCTTCCAAGACACTATCCATACTGTAGCAAAATTAAAAAGCCAGTTGTTTAAAGACAGAACAGATGAAAATGTTCTTCCAATGGGCGGTTATGTGGTCACTAAATCATTCTTAACCTTTCTGATAAAAGAAAATAGTAAGTTGGATCATGGACTAACAAAATGTGACTTGAAGAATGATAAGATGAACTTTAGAGCTGTCCAGGAAATATCTCACGATAGAGTGCTTCGAATGTTAGATTCGCTGCCAGGAGCAAATGGAACCAAAGCATTCCTTGTTGTGCACCAGATGTTGCAGAAGATATTCGTTTAGAAAGAGAACACTCCTCGTTAGCTAAAGAAATACCTCCTGCCAGTAAATTCATCAAATACAAAGAAAATGGAAAAATCATGTTGGTCAAGAGAAGTACACTTGTCTGGCGTTTGACATCTAAAAAATTTTATCTCAGTAGTAACAGGCAAGAGCAAGTGAAAGCTGCTGAGCATAGCTTGCAAGGTGATAAGCAATCCATATCAGTTTCCCACGTTGTTAAACAGGAAGAAGTGAGTTTAGGGGACTGGTGTCACTTCAAAAATGCTCCGAAACACGACCACTTTTTTGTTGGGAGAATAGTTGGGCTTTCTTATCTTACTGGCAGAGGCCAAGGACGAGTGTACTCAAAGTCTACTGCGCCAGTTTCAAGACCGGAAGTAGTTAGTCTTAGAGGAATAGGCTGCATGGGAACGTGGTACACTGTACCATTTGAAGGCGATGGGGAATTAAGGAGCTCCTCAGATCCTACTTTCCATGATATAACACATTACAAGTGCTCTCTTCCAAGGCCGAAGATTGCTAACGGTATCCTCAGTTACGCAGCTGATGTAATAGCTGCTATCAAGAAGGTCATGAAATAGTTCCAAAAAAAACGAGCCAATGAGAAAAACACGACCCTCTTCAAGACTATCTTCTAAGCCATTTACACAGTAGAAAGAGATTCAGTTTAATGGTTTTCTATTGTGGTATTGCTACGAAAGTATTATCAGTAAACGTCTAATGAACGAGTAGGCTGTTATCTTTATAATTTATTTTCTTATAAAATTAGAAAATGAGTCAACACAGAAGTACCTGGGCAATGGCACCAAAGATGCAAAGTTCTGAAATTATTAATTATTTCCTTCCTACTTCTAAGTAAGCCTAGGTAATTGATGTAATAAGGTCCTTGTTGATTCGAAATTTCGGCAGACCGTTTCTCATTAATGATTCTCGATCTCCGAGCTCTAGAATGGCATCAGTGAAGCACACCATGAGACGCTGGCTTTTCTCATCGAGCTCTTCAATGAGTTCAGCAAGAGCATGGGCAGGCTCCGGCAGCTGCAAGCCTAACGACTGTCGATCATGAGACAGTCGCCCTGTCACATCTCCCAGATCCAGCCCCTGCTCGTATATGACGTCTTGTGTCACGGCTATATGAACCTTCTCTTCCACTTCATCTGCGTGGTGCGCCTCAGGTGCTGCTAGTTATTGTTGCACCTGTTTTTCGATGTTACTTATTTCGACCTCGATATAAGGTAACCTCTATGGGTCAGCTCGGGATGAAGACCCACAAAAAGACGATGTTTTTGGTCCCTGACGGGTCCTCCCCGTGTACTTGCCTGAAAGTGACATCTGATCACGTCTCCGTTCATTTCCAGCGTCCACTTAATCCTCTTTTTGGCCTTCGCATCCTGGAGTTGCTGTCGGAATGCAGTCTCAACCTCAGATCTCACCCGGTTGATGGTTCTTCTAGGGAGGAGGTTCCCATATATAATCCGAAACCTGCGCTGTTCAAGGTCGTCTTGGGTTACTGTTCTCATTACCGGAAAATTCGCTAAAAAGTTTTGGCGAATAGCTATCCCGTCAGGAGGAGTTGTGGTCACCCCCATCTCGTATTATTATTTATTATTATTCATATTTCTTTTATGATGAACTTAAAGATGAAGGTTTCACCAGTGTTGACGGACCAGATGAATTGATCTCGGAAGAACAGCCTTTTGTATCCGGTTCGCGATGAACTGAGTCTGACGCTGGCAAGCCGGAATCTTCTTGAGTTGGCTGAGAAATAAAGCTTTCATACCTCCAAAGCAGCCGATTATGAGAACTACAAGATGGACCTTGTAGCCTTGATACATCCGTCTTCAGATCTTAGAGGACAATATCAGGCTTTGTGTCACTGATACGTTGAGAGGTGGAAAATGAGAAATTCCAGTAGATGTTACACTGATCATACTTCATAACGGATTCCAGTTTTCTCTGGACGTATGGTGAGACTGCCATTAGATCAACACCATAGAAGTGCCAAAGATGGTAATATGATTATTATTATACTAATAAGCTCCCGTCTCAGAGCGAATTATTTTTTTTCAGTATATTTTAAGAAAAGCTTATTTTTTTTAAATTTGTTTCAAGTCATTGTTTGTGACTATAATGTCATGAATCTGCAGTATTCTTACGACTTCCGTATCTAACAACCAGTGATATGAAATACAAAAATAAGTAGAAGTGCCAAGTGTGACACGGAATAACGTGAGGTAAACTGAAACATTTGGAAAAATATTCATTTCTTACACTATCATTTAAATCGTTTATAAGTGGTTTTCTTCAATTGACGAAAATGAGGAGCTTCATTGGAATTCTCTTTCTCATTTTGATGTTTTTTTCTAAAACTATGGGTAAATATAGTATTTATAATTTTGTGTATAATTGCAACATATTTTTACAAATTTGCTGCAAATTTTATTACAAAGCTGTTAACTTTAGTTTTGACTTTGACTACTGACTCTTGAGTTGATCTAATATTTCAACTAAGAATTGTAAATTAGCACATCACAGCTCAATCAAATATAAATGAATTTATACAAGAATTCAATAAGTTTGAAAAGTGTAATTTCATCCAATTTTTGAAAATAGAAGAAGGTAAGCAAGAACGGGAAATTTACGCGAGATGACATCGTGCAACACTGTTCCTTGGAGTCAGGTCTCTGGCCGCCGATGACCTAACGCGGCAGACGAGACAGTTGTCGATGAAGGTTTCACCTCTGCATACTTTTTCAGAGCTACCAATCTTTGTAGAATGTTATGAGGAACAGTGTTGACGGACCAGATGAAGTGATCCCAGAAGAACAGCCTTTTGCATCCGGTTCGCGATGGAATGAGCCTGACGCTGCCAAGCCGGAATCTTGTTGAGTTGACTAATAAATGAAGCTTTCATACCTCCAAGACAGCCGATTATGAGAACTACAAGATGGTCTTTGAAGCCTTGGTAGAGCCTGCTCAGCTCGAAAAGAAGTGCTTGATATTTCGCCCGTTTTTCTTCCTCTTTTGCCGTGATATTACATCGGCTGGTGCCGAGAATTCAATCACGTAAATGATCTTGGTCTTCAGATCTTGAAGGACAATATCAGGCTTTGTAACACTGATACGTTGAGCGGTGGAGAATGAGAAATTCCAGTAGATCTTACACTGATCATTCTCCACAACGGACTCCAGTTCCCCCTGGGCGTATGGCAAGACGGGCAATATATCAACACCATAGAAGTGCCTAAGATGGTAATATAACATTTTTAGAGCCGCATTGTGACTCTCTATGTACCCGTAGCGTGCATATTTTGAGCACCCACTGAGAACATGTCCAAGTGTTTCTGGCTCTTGCTTGCACGCCCGGCAGTTGGTATCGCCTACAGGTACATTCATTATGCGCTCACGGTAAACTAAGGTGTCTATAACGCCGTCTTGACAGGCGAAAAGAAATCTCTCAGTCTCCGATCTCAATCCAGCAGACTTGAGAAACATGTAGGACAGACCCGTCGAGAAACCTTCTCTACATATGATGCCGTAGAATTTACTATGAAGGGGCTTGTCAGCATGTTCTCTTAGTAGGAGCGTATGTTCTGCTTCCTGTACACGACTTTTGAGCACCAAAGGTGTTAGTGATGCTAGGCGATGTGTAGTGTCGCTGGAATCAAATGGGAGGCCAAACTCCTCTGCGGCCCTATCTGCGGCACGGTATAGAAAAGCCGCAGCATTGCCGACTTCATGTTGATGTACGAGTCGCACAAGAGAATCTGTGCTGTTTAAAACTGAGCAGGATGTAGCCAGAACCGTTCTTCAATGAAGACACTCTAAGCTCAGCAAGCCTCTACCCCCTTTATCTCGAGGGAGGTATATTCGAGGTACGGAAGATCTAGGATGATGACTTCGATGGATTGTTATCATCTTGCTTATGCTTCGGTCAAGTTGCTTCAACTCATCGAGGTTCCATTTGACTGCACCAAACGTGTAGAGCTGTATAGGAACGGCCAGCATATTGGTCGCCTGGATCTTATTCTTTCCAGATAATTCGGAAGCCCAAATTTTTCTCAGAATTTGGCGATACCTTTTTCGAAGGGCCGTTTTTAACACACGCACATCTTGGTTTTCCGCTTGCGGTATTCTAAGATATGTATATGTTTCTCCAATACCAGGATGCTGAATGGTATTTCCCCCTATGAGTTGAACAACCTGATCGACACGCGATGATGTAGTCTCTAGTCCTTCTTGGTGTAGGTGAACGTAGGCACACTTGTCCAGTCCGAAGCTCATTCCAATCGCTTTAGAGTACCTATTTACCGCCTCCACAAGGATGTTAAGTTCCTCTTTCGAGGAAGCAAAGAGTCTCGCCGTCTCAATTTTGAACTGAAGCTTTGCAATACGCTCGCGAGTCTTACTCAGACGTACTGAAGTATCGTTACTTCTATTGTCGCTAAGCAGGGAGACCGACTTCTCGTAAACTACACAGTTCAGATTCCAGAGATTAACATCTTCGGGGAGCAAATCGGGGAGAGCAGTATTAGCTTCAGCTAATTTGTCCATCATGAGAAAGACTTTTGGGTGGATAGATTTCCTACTTCTCATGTTGGCATTATCAGATATCTGCAAAGGTAGTCTTGCTGGAACGGGTGGAATGTTCGCTGGAGGATGTTGCTCTTCTTCTTGTTGATGAAGAGCTTCATATCCGTTTTTTCGCAAAAAGATATCTGATCTCTTAAATTCTGCGGCGTTTGATGAGCATATTCCGGGTGAATATTGACCCAACGGTCATGTAACCTCTGCATGAATCCTCTTCGCGCCGGTGAGCTTCTTTGCCAACAGGTAAGGATGTCCCTCCTGAGTTGCTCCGACCATTTAAATCGATGTTCTCGCGTTTGTCCGGGGCCATTGCCTGGTCGTCGCCTCGGTTCGGTCCTATTGCCACTCCCAACTGAACCATGGCCTCCATCCGAGAGAGGCCTATTGTGGGTGGCACTGCGCGATACTGGTGTCGTAACCGCATAATTCATTGCATTGGGGAGTTAGCCACATCCCTACGTCGGGATATTTTATTATTATTATAGACAATATACATTATATTATATATTATATTATGATTATACTGTGATGATATATATTTACAATTTGCTTGAAAATACAAAAAAAAATGTTAAAAAATACATCATTTGAAATTTGAAACGTTAATAATTCAACGAATCTAAGCTTGTCTTAGATCCGCATACTTTTAATGTTGAAATTGAGACTGCGGCCGAGATAACGTCGAATCAACAAAAATGTTTACACTTTCCTAAATGACATAGTTTTTTCAATGACATTTATATAGAGCAGAAAATCCTTGGGCACAAATCTCTTCTCATGCTATAAAAATATTTTCAAAACAAATGGTTAACCAAAAGAGACTACTTTAAAAAATAGTTGAATTTTGAACAAAATGGTTCAAATTTTAACAAAATAGTGGAATTATCAAAGCAAAAGACCAATTATTTAGAAGACAGTCGAATGTTCATCTAAATATTCACTTTTTATCGAGCAAGACAAATTTTAACCAAGAGAGATATCTTTGAGAAAATAGATGAATTTACAACAAAATAGATAATTTTTCACAAAATATTTGAATATTCATTCAGAAATATCAATTTGCCACTAACAGACGAATTTCTAACAAAATATATGAAAAATTTAATTGATTTAAAAAATTTTGTCTTTGTAATATTTAATAAGAATAATCCAGATAGAGGAGCTTGCATTTACTACTCGTTATACATTATATAAGCTTGAGGAAAATTTTCTCTGATAAAAACTTTGATTCATTAAATGAGGTTCATGATCAATTGCAATAATTTATTTCCTGCATGTAATTTGTTCTTACAGTTTGGGCTATGAGGAATCCACTAAGACAATACTTTCCTCATCGGACCGCAGTGGTTACTCCCCTACCTCCCGGAATGATTCCACAGCTTCAACCAGAAGTTTATTATTATGAAGGTGGTCCTCGTACTGCAACTAATTTCCGAATAGATAATGAATATGAAGTAGGAATACTGGGTCATTACATTGTTTGTGTAATCAAAATTGATAGAGGTTGTCGTCCATTTAAGGTTAAAAGAGGGGGACCTATTACCGATGCTTTTGGTGATACAGCAGTTAAATTTAATCTGAATAACAATTTGCAAATGGAAGAAGTTGCGCCAGAGGATAGGAATATCAGGGACCATTTCCACCAACCATGGACACTAGAGATTCGTAAAGCCTGGGCACCTCGTCACTATCAACAATAAGAAAAATGTTGTTGAATCCGATGTTTGGTCTCTAATTAAACGGTTCTTGGGTATAGTTTGTAGGATGAACTAATCATGAGCTAGAAAAGGAACCAACCCAAACCAACCCAAACCAACCATCCCAAACCAACCAAAACCAACCAACCCAGATCAACCCACACAAACCAACCAACCTAAAACCAACCAACACAAACCAATCAACCCAAACTGATCAATCCGAACAATCGAGCCAAAATGAATCAAACAGAACGAACCAACCCAAGGGAACTAACGCAAGCGAGCATGCCCAACATGATTCAACACAAACGAACAAACTCAAAGGAACCAACCCGAACCATCAGACCCATCCAACCCACGCAAACGAACCAACCCAAACAAACCGAAAGAAACCAAACCAAACCAAAGCCAACCAACACAAAAGAATAAACCCAAACTGACCAACCCGAACTATCGAGACAAAATGAACCACACAGAACAAATCAAACTCAAAGGAACTAATGCAAGCGAGCATGCCCAACATGAGTCAACACAAACGAACCAACTCAAAGGAAACAACCCAAACCAACCAAGCAACCCAAACAAACCCAAACAAACCCAAACAAACCAACCCAAACCAACCAACACAAACTAATTAAATCTTATTATTATGAAACTGGTCCTCGTACTGAATTTAATTTCCAATTAGATACTAAATATGAGGCAGGAATACTAGGTAATTACATCATTTGTGTAATCAAAATTGATGACGGTTGTCTTCGATTTGAGGGTAAAAAAGGGGGATTAATTACAAGTCCTTATGTTGAGACAATAGTAAAATTGAACCTGAATAAAAAATTGTAAATAGAAGAAGTTGCGGAAACGGATAGGAATAATAGGAGATAGGGCACCTAATCACGTTTAAAGCAATTGAAGGATAAAACAAATTTGGTTCAATCTAATTTTTGAGTTCTAGTTAGACGGTTTTTGGGTACATTACGTAGGATAAACTCATCATAAGCTGTCCCAACTTTGGCCCAGTCCTGGTCCAGCTCTGGTTCAATCCTTATTATTGTACTTCCTTTTTCAATAAATGAAGGATTTTATATTGAATGTGGAATTATTCATTTTGCATTCCTGTTCCAATTAGGATTTAGAATTAACTTACACAAACCGGACCTTTAGTTCAATTTTTTTTATACTTTGGCAACTTTTTTTTGGTAGAAAAAATATCGACTTTCGAAGATTTTACTCGAATAATTTTTGTTTGAAAGCTTCTCCATCTTTTCTATTTTGGACAATTTTTGAGTCTCAAAAAGAGGAATTTCACTAGGTCACTAAACGCTCTACCGCTTTACTCGGTTTTAGTATTATTATCTGAAAAATTTTGAGGTAATGCTTCCGACCATGCTAATTTTCCTTCTTTGAAAAATTTGGATTTTTCTTAAAACCTGATTTCTAGAAAAAACCTACGCTGATTTTTTTGACGATTATTTTAACAAATGAAAAATTATTTCTATCTTTCTAATCACCAGGTTCTCACGCGAATAAGCCCAAGCTTTTTTTTAGGAAATAGTTTAATTTTCAGCCAAATAGTTAAATTTTTAAACAAATATGGAGAAATTTGCAACCAAATTCGTAGATTTTATACCATATAGTTAAATTTTCAAATTTTTAGGGATAAATTTCTAACCCGAATATCCAGTTTTAAAGTTCAACCCAAAAATATGATTTTTCAACAAAAAAGTTAATTTTTTACAAAATGGGTAAATTTTTATGAAAATCTTTTGATTGTTAACCAAATAGTTAAATTCTCAAACAAAAATAGATGATTTTTTCACCAAATAGTTGAATCCTCACCAAAGAGGATGAATTTTCAACTAATAAATGAAATTTTGTGCAAGATAGTTGAAATTTCATAGAAATAGTTTAATTTTTAAGCAAATAGTTGAATTCTTATCCAAAACAGATGAATTTTTAATAAAATATTTGAATTTTCAAGCTAAGACGAAATTTTAAAAATACAGTTGAATTTTCAACAAAAAAGTTCATTTTCAACCAAGAAAGATAACTTTTTCTACCATAACTGACTAATTTTCCACCAAAACACAAATTTCCCAAACAGTTGATTTCCGCGAACAAAAAAATTGTTGACAAAATGATTGAATCCTCAACTAAAAAGGTGAATTACCAATAAAGAAGATTAATTTTCTACCAAAAAAAAGAATGTTCATCAAAATTTATAAATTTTCAACCAAGTATTTCTTACAATTTTGATCTAGAAAAGATCAATTTTCAATTAAGAATATTAATTTTTAACTAAAAAAAACGACTATCTTAACAAAATGGTTTAATTTTCAACTAAATAGATGAATTTCCAGCTAAAGAGAAGAATTTAAAAAAAAAATTATATAATTTTCAACGAAAGAGATGAATTTTCAACTAAAATGATGAATGTTAAAAAAATGATGATTTCTTAGCCAAGAAGATTAATTTTCGAAAACTTGACTCGTTGAATTTTAACCGAAGAGATACAACTTCAAACAAAGGAATGAATTTTTCACCAAAAACAATGAATTTTCAACCCAGAAGATTAATTTTGAAAAATCAAATTGTCAACAAAATACATCAATTTTTAACTAAATATGTCGTTGAATTTTTATCTAGAAAATACCAATTGTCAATTAGGAATGTTAATTTTAAATCAAAAATGGTATAGTTACATTTTTAGTTAAAGAAAATTAATTTTCAATACAAAAAAATATGAATCTTAAAAAAAAAATAATTTTCAATACACTGAAGACAAAAGATGATTTTTTAACCAAGAAGATTAATTTTCTACAGAAAAAGGCGAATTTTCAACAAAACTCATGAAACTTCAACCCAAAAAGGAATTTCCAACAAAGTGGTTCAATTTTCAACCAGTTATTTGAATTAAGAACCAAAAATATGAGGTTTTAACAAAATAGTTGAATTTTCGAAAAAATAATAAAATTTTCCACCAAATAGAAGAATTTTTAACCAAACGAGCCAATTTCCGAACCAAAAATATAATAGTAGCCTTTTCAACTAGGAGTAGTTGGATTCTCTTATTTGGTTCTATCAATTCATTTCTCAATTAAGCGAAAAAACGGGAAAAAGAGGAAAAAGTGTAAGTTTTTTTTAAAGCAGACAAAAAACGAATTTCCTGAAAAATGGGAAAAGAGGGGAACTATGTTTTCGATTATTTATATCTCTGTTAACACCAATAAATTTTTTTGATAATTAAATAATAAGAAAAACATCCTAATATTTACGCCCCAGGCTTTTGTTTGAAGTACATTATTATTATTCTACTATTACCAAATCCCCGTCGCTGAGGGAATTTTTTAGTATATTCCAATGAAATTTTGTTTTTCAAAAATTTATTTAAAATCATTATTTTTCAATTTCATGTCATGAATGTGAAGTATTTTTACGATTAACGTGCGGAAGAAACAGAAATGCGAAGAACAAATAATTAGAAGGCCGAATATGATATCAGCTAGACTAAGGTAAACTTTAACTTTCAGGAAAACATTCATTTGCTACACTCTTTCGAAATTATTCACAAGTAGTTTTCTTGAATCGAAGAAAATGAGAAATTTAATTGGAATTTTCTTGATCTTCTTGGTGTTTTTTCCGATTCCTATTGGTAAATATAGTATCTATATTTTTATGTAAATTTGTAACTGCAACATTTATTTATTAAAAGTATCAAAAAAACATTTTTTATAATCATAAAAAACCTCGAGTTTTTACGACGCTTTATTACGATTACCAACAAGCGGATAAAAATTTGATGTAAATATTTTACAGTTTTCAAGCAAAATATCAATTTGTTTTTTACATTTTCCAGATTAGATATTATATTATTATTGTATTATATAGTTATATATTATGTGATTGGACAAACAGACCACTGATGTCTGGAAGTCGTCGAAGTGTGATTCAATTTTCCACATTCCACCTATAGTAAAATAGCAATATAAAAAATTACCGACCACCCTGTTTTACCTGATTATTGTAACATGACTCCCTACCTTATCGGGCCTTGTTAAAATAATAATATAAAAATTCACCGACCTTCCTGTTTTACACGCTGATGGTAACATGATTCCTACCTTACCGACCGGTGGTAACTTAGCATGAAAGAGAACATTATAACGCTCATGTAGCAGGAATCTCCATTACCAACCTCACTGTTTTACCGACTTAGCACAGATCGTAACCTTAAAATTACTAACCCCTCTGTTTTACCGACCCATGCTGCAATGCTATCTCATTAGGAATCTGCATTAGCGACCTCACTGTTTTACCGACTGCCAGTAACTTAGCCATCTGTTGGTAAGTGGATTAATATCCGCCTAGCATTACTACTATTAAGCATTCAATAAATAAAAATTTGTTTTCAAACCGGATACTTTCAATGCTAACATTGTACCCTCGGCCGAGATAACGTTGATTCAACAAAAATATGTATACTCTGTTAATGACATAGTTTTTTCAATGACGTTTCTATAGCGCAGCAAATTCTTGGCCACAAATATTTTCTCATACTTTGAACAGATTTTTAAAAACAAGTTATTTGTTGATTCAACGTTATCTCTTCCGAGGCTTGAATTGAGGTGACTGATGCAATAACTCATCTGGAAGCGTCCGACAAATTTTTATCAATAAACATTTTTATTCGACAATTAATACTCAAGATAATCAATTAAAACTTTCAAAAAATTTTAATCGAAAATCGATGTTTTATGAAACACAACACGCGAAGAAAAATCACGTTTCGCCAACTTCGACCAGCGGGAGTTCATCGAAAAATATTTGTTAAAATAACTTATCCCGAAAAAGTTGTCCACTACCCTTTAAGAAAGTTTTCCTAAAAAATTAGAAAAAAACATCGGTTGAAAATTCTGGAAATGGCAGCAAGTTGAACGACGAATTGCAGCTCTTGATATTTCTGACGTACACTGGCCAAATAATTAAATTTTTTAATAAATTGTGGAATTTTTAATCAAATAGTTGAATTTTCAATCAAAAATATTAATGTTTTACCAAAAGACGATTTTTTAACAGAATAGATATATAAAATTAAATTTATTCAGAAAAAGGATCTTCTCCTTTCGCTCCGCTGGAATTCGAACGCCCGGTCAACTGATTTCCGGTCAGATGCTCTACCACTAAGCTACTAGAGAGATCGAAGAAGAATCCTTTTTCTGAAACACGCATTCTTTTGCAAGATGTTATATTTTGATACATGTCTATTTTACTATTGACTTTTTAAAGATTTCTACTCTGATTGATCGTTACCATCTTCGATGTCGAACTATATTGCATTTTCAACAAAATAGTTAAACTTTCAGCCAAAAATATGTGTTTTCAACGAAAAAGTTTTAATTTTAAATCAAGACAGATGAATTTCAAACGACATAGTTCAATTTTCAAATTTTCGATTGAAAAAGTAATTATCAAGTTATGCAAAAGAATGCGTGTTTCAGAAAAAGGATTCTTTTCCGATCTCTCTAGTAGCTTAGTGGTAGAGCACCTGACCGGCAATCAGTTGACCTGGCATTCAAATTCCAGCGGAACAAAAGAAGTTTTTTCTGAATAAATTTAATTTTAAAAAGATACATTTGTTTCAAGAATTCGTTCCTCTTTCATTTTCCTATTTTGGTGAAAAATCATCCCTTCTTCCTCTCCTCACAAAGGGATCGATTGAAAAAGTTTTTAAAATAGCTCGTTATAAATCAAATAAGCTTGAGGTTTTTCTGTGATGCAAACTATGATTCATTAAATAAGGTTATTCATAGATGCAATAATAAATTTTCTTCTTATAATTTGTTCTTATAGCATTGTTTATGAGGAATATGGCAAGAAGAGTGTTGCCTTCTTGGCTCGTAGGGTATGGTCCGCTTCGACTTGATGTTTATTATTACGAGACAAAAGCTGGTGGCCTTAATGAATTACCAGAAGAATATAAGGTAGCAGTATTGGGTAATTACGCATTTTGTGCAACCAACATTGCTGGACACCGTTGTCTTCCACTCAGGGCCAACTTGGAGGAGGGACATCGTAATAATCTTTGGGGTACTACAAGAGTTAAATTTGATACAACTAAGAATCTAGAAATGAGTGAAGTGGTGGATGCTGATAATATAGAGCAGTACTACGGCCGGACATGGAGCCAAAAGACTCGTACAGCTTGGGCACCTGGTCACCGTTAAAGTAATTCAAAAATGAAACCAAAATGTTTAAATCTAATTTTTGAGTTTTAATTAAACAGTTTTTCGGTATATTTCGTGTGATAAACTAATCATGAGCCTGTTTTGTCTCCACTTTGGCCCAGTTCTGGTTCAAACCTTATTATTGTATTTCCCGTCATAATAAATGCAGAATGCTATATTGAATGCGTAATTATTTATTTTGCATTCCTGTTCCAATTAGAATTTATTAGAATTTAACTACTCCTCCTCCTAATCCTCCTCGACATCCTCCTCCACCTAATCCTCCTCATTCAAGTGAAATTTTAAATAAGCTTTAAGTTATAACTAGTTGCTTTTTAGTGTGAATAAATTCAGAATCTTTAAATACTTCTAAATTAGATTTTAATCATTTTTTAATTATTTTTATTTCAAATTTTAAATCAGCCTTAATGTTATTTTGTATTTCTATTACACAGTGAAAGAACTCCTATATTTTATTTTCAATGATCCTAACATTGGATTTAAATTACGTCTGAGGTAGATTTTTAAATAGTTTCAATACATTGGATTAGTTTTTCTTTAGTTTTCAACTAAGTCTGAGAGATTGAGGTTAGATTATGCCTGAACTAATATACATATTTATTAAGTGTCTTTGAGTAAGCTATCAATAATTGCTTGAGACTCCGGGCTTTGTCGTAAATAGTTAGCATTAATATAAAATTGTAGATTTCTCAAGATGATTGATGATAATTCTTCCAAGTCGCTCTACTATTTCCATAAGGATCGTCATCATCATACATCTGCTTCTCCTCTGCTACACTGAGCACCACCACATCCTCCGCTACCACACACTCCATCAAGTTATTCCCCACCACATCCCCCTGCAACATCACATCATACGCTACAACACACTCCACCAAGATATCGTCCACCACCACAAAATACACTTCCAACAACACATCCTTCGCCACCACATACTCCACTAAGATATCCTTCACCAAAATATCCTCAACCACCACCACATCCACCTCCAACATCACATCCCCCGCTACCTCATACTCCACAAAGGTATCCTTTAACACCACATTCACCTACAACGCCACATCCTCCGCTACCACATACTCCACCAAGATATCCTGTAATACCACGTCCACCTCCAACACCACATTCTTCGCTACCACATACTCTAACAAGATATCCACAAGCACTACCACATCCACCACCAATAGCACATCCTCCGCTACCACATACTCCACCAAGATATCATCCACTAAGATATCCTTTACCAAGATATCCTCCACCACCACAAAATCCATCTATAACACCACATCCTTCGCTACCACATACTCGATCAAGATATCCTTCACCAAGATACGCTCCACCACCAACACAACCACCTTCAATACCACCTCCTCCGCTACCACATACTTCACCAAGATATCCTCCACCACCACTAATCCATCTCTAACACCACATTCTCC
>CAKNYM010048580.1:71281-87225 GCA_932195095.1 Andricus curvator
C
Source organism: Andricus curvator (assembly GCA_932195095.1). NCBI lineage: Eukaryota > Metazoa > Arthropoda > Insecta > Hymenoptera > Cynipidae > Andricus > Andricus curvator. The sequence continues at coordinate 71,283 of CAKNYM010048580.1, forward strand.
TCACACCCAGCCACAGTAGCGCCTCTCGAGTCCCCTTAAAGTATTAACCTTTTCGCGCGAAATAATTTTAAAATTCAAGAAAGTATTAAAACCTTAACATTTCCACCCCCTTTGGAGCCATGCGGTCCAAATTTCGAAAAAATTGAACAATATAATTGTAGTAAGATACCTTTATGTCTCGTTTAATTCTGTATCTGTCTCAATAGGTAATAAGGCTAATTTAGTAATCGGTCGTACATAAGTACCTGTCACCGTACGAACAGTCACTTCACGAACAAGTTCATCTACACTTCTTTTAACATCAACTATACGTCCCAAAGGCCATTTCGTGGGTGGTAAATTTTCATTTTTTACTAAAACTATTTGTCCGACACAAACATTCTTTTTTCGAAGTTGCCATTTGTTACGTTGGTGTAACGATAAAATATAGTCTTGAGACCAGGTTTTCCAAAAAGTTTCAAGAGTTTGTTGCCACAATTGCCATCTCGACAATCGATTTGATTTTACATTGCATAATGAAGTTTCTGGTACTGAAATTAGTTCTCCACCAATTAAAAAATGTCCTGGTGTCAAAACTCTTAGATCTTCTGGATCATCTGATAGAGGGCACAATGGCCTTGAATTCAAACATGCTTCTATCTGGCACAATAATGTAGTCAATTCTTCGAAAGAAGGAGTTTGAGCTACGAGAACGCGTCGCAAATGGTGTTTTACACTGCGCACTCCAGATTCCCAAATCCCACCAAAATGCGGCGCTGCGGGGGGAATAAAATCCCATCGAATCTTATCATTTATCAAATACGCTCGAACTTCAGGAGATTGTGTCACCCTTTGGAAAGTCTCATCAAGTTCACGGCTAGCACCTTGGAAATTCGTCCCTCGATCACTGTGAATCGTGTGAGGTAACCCTCGACGGGAAACGAAACGCTTAAGCGCAGCGAGAAATGCTTCAGAAGTATAATCACTGACCAATTCGAGGTGAATGGCTCGAACCGCGAAACAAACAAACACTGCTATATAAGCTGAATGAGACTTGTAGCCTCGACCTCGATGAATCGTTACTTGGACCGGGCCCGCATAGTCGATACCTACATGAGTAAAGGGTCTTGCAGGACGCGTGATACGACTTTTAGGCAATGCACCCATTAATTGATTAGAAACATCTGCACGAATTCGAACACAAGGAACACATTTGTAAATAATGGATTTAACTGTTTGTCTTCCTCGGATAAGCCAAAAGTTTTGTCTTAGCAAACTCAAAGTCAATTGCGTTCCTCCGTGCAAACATTTCTCATGAAAATGTCGTATCAGCAAAGTTACTAACGGATGTGCCTTGATAATCATTGGGAATTTTCGATTAAATTCTATTGCTGCGTTAGCTAATCTTCCTCCAACGCGAAGGATTTTATTTTCATCGAGAAATGGATTTAATGATAGCAATGGACTTTTCCTGTCTAATTCGATTTTTCTATCTAAACTTGTAATCTCGTGAGAAAATAATTGAGACTGAATATACTTGATCCAAACAATTTCACTATCAACACAATATTTCACGATAGAGACATCATTTCCGGTTTTCATTTTAACAGGGGAAAATCCGGTTTTAATAGCCAAAAACTTTAGGACAAACGCTAAAATACGCACAAGTTTCAGCCACGACGAGATTCGAGTTGATAGGTTTGCTAAGCAAAATTTAGGTTGTTCATATGCGTGATGCGTTTGCACTCGGAGATCCAAATCGGTTTCGAAATTTCTAACGTTTCCTAACGAAGGCCAAAATTCTTCAGTTTGACTCAGCCACGTTGGACCATGCCACCAAAGATCATTTTCGGCAAGTTTAGAAGCAATAACACCACGAGATGCTAAATCGGCAGGATTATCCTTGGTCGGTACATGCCTCCAAATGATAGACGGAGCTACAGCTTGAATAGCAGCGACGCGATTAGCAACGAACATTTTCAAATCAGAAGGGTATTTATTTAGCCAAGCTAAAACATTAGTAGAATCAGTCCAGCATATCGATTTTAGTTCTGAGAATTGCGAAATATTTTTAATAGCGGAAATCAATTTAGCAAGAAGCAAAGCACCACAAAGTTCCAAACGGGGAACTGTCTGTGTTTGTGATTTTATCGGTGCTATTCTTGTTCGACTTGATAATAAAACAACGCGATTCACTCCAGATTTTGAAGTCAAACGAAGGTAAACTACTGCGGCATAAGCGACATTAGAAGCGTCTGAGAACCCATGAAGTGTGTTGTCAATAACCTCACTTCCTTGGCCTGTCCATCGCGGAATCGAAATTTTCTCCAATTGAATTAAATTCTCGCGATACTCGTTCCAAAATTTTGAAAGGTCTTCTGGTAAAATATCATCCCAAGAGATCGATTTAATCCAAAGCTTTTGCATAAAAATTTTAGCTAAAATCACTACCGGTGATACCCAACCCAAGGGATCAAATAAACGAGCAATTAAAGACAGAACTGAACGTTTAGTTAATTGCGAGACTTCTGGTAGTTGTATTTTATAGCGATAGACATCCAAGATGGGATGCCAGACGATACCAAGAACTTTTAAAGAATCGTTTTCATCTAAGGGTTTTTCGACAGCTAACCCATGTTCTAACGGATCAATATCCGAAAGTAGCGAGGGCGAGTTACTGGCCCATTTTCTTAACTTAAAATGACCCTTTTGAAGCAAATTTTTTACGTCTTCTCGAATTTCAATTAGTTCAACTTTCGAATCTGCTCCAAAAAGGCAATCATCAATATAAGTCTGATGAGTAATGACGATCGAGCCTTTAGGATGCTCAAGTCCCTCATCTTGGACCAATTGCCGTAGAACTCGTAAAGCGAGGAATGGAGCAGCCGCTGTTCCATAAGTCACGGTGTTTAAACGAAATTCTATCGGTTCGGAGCTAAGTGTCGGAATCCAAAGAATTCTCTGATAGTCGCGATCGTTTTCATTTATGAGTATCTGTCTATACATTTTTGCAATATCTGCAGTATAAACAAATTGGTAAGTTCGCCACTGCAAAAGAACTTCGAATAGATTAGTTTGTAATTTGGGCCCAACATGCATGTGATCATTAAGCGATGTAAAATTTGACGTTAGTCGAGACGCATTAAAAACACTTCTAACTGCCGTAGTACTACTAGACTCCCTAATTACCGGATGATGAGTTAAGTAGACTACTTGTGTCGGATTGAGTTCAGGTGACGGGCTTGAAATTCGTGACATGTGGCTTAAACTTTCGTACTCATCCATAAACCTTTTATATTGACAGAAAAGTTCTGGAGAGTTGTTAAGCCGTTTCAAAAGTGCTAACAAAGCCTTTTCAGCTATTTTTCGAGACGAACCGATATTAATCGGGGGTCCGGATTTGAATGGATATCGAACCACATATTGGCCTTCGGCAGTTCTAGTATGCGTTAACTTGAAATGCAATTCGCATTCCTCTTCGGATTTAGTTAAGCGCGAGACGGAAGGTACTTCTTCGAGGTTCCAAAAGCGTTCCAAAGAACAATCTAAATCACTGCTTGAAACACAGTGATGTACCAATGCCGAACGTGATTCTAAAGATTCCAAATCAGGGCGAAAATTATCACTCTTTCCCGAAAGAATCCAGCCGAATGCTGTGTTTTGAGCAACGGGCTCATCAAAACGACCTTTTCTAAGTCCCTCGAGTAGCACTGAACCATAGAGGTCAGCACCGATGATAACGTGAATAGGCTGCGAACCTGTAACTTCGTCATCAGCAAGGTCCAGATTTTGCAAATGTGCTTTTGATAAAACATCATTAGTAACCGCGGGTACATAATTCGTAAGATTATCCAAAATCAACGCGTTTGTGGAGAATATTGGACCTTGACCCGATCGCGAACGAATTTTTATTGGAGCCATAAGACGTGTTTTACCAGTTGGAACACTTCCCAAACCAAGAAGCTCAATTTCGTCCAAACGTCTTGGACGAATTTGCAAAGCATTAACCAATTCTTTGGTTACAAATGACCAAGTTGACCCTTGATCCAAAAAAGCACGAACCTGGACCGCACGTCCAGAGCTTGAAGAAACAACTACTTTAGCTGTTGCAAGTAAAACTTTAGTTGGTTTTATCGGATTCGATGCCGCATGATGTGATTGGACAAGTGGAGCTGCGCTCGTTGACGATGTAGGCGTGTTGACATTTAAAGAATTCGCACTTGAGGCAGATGCCTCTTTTTTCTATCTCATTTTGTTTAAAATGTAATAATGTATGGTGTCTTGATTGACACTGAACGCAGGAGAACGAGCTTTTACAATCAGTCACACAATGTCCAGCTGTAAAACAATTTAAACAAAGCTTTTTCGATTTCACAAATTGAAATCGTTCTTTCACAGATTTTTTCTTAAATTCTGGACAAGAGAACAATTTATGCGCCGCCGTACAGAGAGGGCAACTGGTTTTATTTGAAACAACATGAGATCTTACAATATCAGATTTAGACTTTATTTCATCTTCCTTTTGAATCGCTTCTAATGCTCGAATTCGTGTATCCAAAAATGTTAAAAACTTTGAAAAATGCGGATATTCTGTTGAATTACCTAATTGCAATTCCCAAGCTAAACGCGTTTTGTTATCCAGCTTCTGAGAAAAATGAAAAACTAATATGTCACTAACACCATCCGACTCAGCGTCTTCTGGCGGAGCAGCAGTTTGCGACTTGATACGACCTAAGTTTTCTAATGCTGATACCTTTTCAATTACGTGATTTCGCATCGCTTTTAATGCGCTGACAGAATCGGTTTTCATAGCGGGAATTGAAAAAAGCGATTTCAATTCTGCATTAATGAGAGCGCGAGGATTTTCATACCTTCTTTTCAACTGATCCCATGCTGATTCAAAATTATTTTCAGTTAAAGGTATGTTTTTCACTAGAGAAAGGGCTTCTCCATCAACCGACGATTTTAAAAAATGTAATCTTTGAAGATTATCCAATGCGGAATTCTTGATAATAAGCGAAATAAAGTAATCGCGAAATGTTGCCCAGTCTGTTGGCTTACCTGAAAATTTCGGAAGCGTAATCTTTGGTAACGAAGTCATCTTTTGTTGTAGAGTGCCGACAGCATTTCCAGTATTTCCTTGAAAAGCCTCCAAGGTTGTTGGTGGACGATTTTCTTCCTCAAGTATTTGTAATTTAGTCATAACTACGTCGTTAATCTCAAGAAACATCTCCTCCGCAGCTTCAAATTCTTCTTTTACGAAATACTCATTTTCTTCATTGGCAAATTTTAAATTGCAAATTTGCGGCTGTGTTACTATACATAATTGCCATACTTGTGAGGCAATTTGCAAACGATTTTGCAACATCTTTGAATTGAGGTTTTCAACATTGAGGCGTTTCTTCAACGAATCAAAATGTGGAGTTAAAGTTTTAAAATTATTTCTTTGTTGCCAAATAAGACCTTCAAGTTGCAAACCTGTGTCTTGCGGTTCCTTTGCATTGTCAGTCGACATTGTGAATAGTGATGTTTACACCAGTCAATCACCAATCCAATCTTTGATAAATAACACCGACTTTAAAATTCACAGTGCAAAAAAAAAATAAAGAAAGTCTTAGACTCAATCAATGTTTTGAAATTTAACATAACAATAGCACTCAGCGATTGCACAACACTGCGTCACATTAGAAACTACGCAGCACCAAAACGACCGACCGCTTTTACAAGTTCCAGTAATGATGCGAAATTTTCAGAAATCATCATCAGCTCACTATCAAATCAGAAATGCCGACAGATCCTGGCAGGATCGCCAAATGTTTAAAGTTTCAAGAACGAAGTTTATCAAATTCTCTAGAAGAGACAAATCCAGGATCTTAAATACTGATGAGTATTCTGCTCGGCACAATAATAAAACTCAAATAGTTTCATCACTTTGTATTTAACCACTCTAGGTACAATCGAAATACAATTTGTTCCGAATGAACACAAGCAAAATTGCGAATACGTTTCGCGACAAAGAAATGCTCAATAAGCATGTACGAAAAACCTTCTTCCTTCCATGAAAGACGAGCTGACACACACCCCTCTCCGCACGCAGACACTCACACCCAGCCACAGTAGCGCCTCTCGAGTCCCCTTAAAGTATTAACCTTTTCGCGCGAAATAATTTTAAAATTCAAGAAAGTATTAAAACCTTAACAGTTTTCATTAATTTAGAGAAAATGATCAGCTTTATTGGTATTCTCTATTCGATATTAGTGGTTTTCCCTAATTCTATTGTTAAGTAAAGTATCTATAATTGTATGTGAATTTATAATATCAGTAGATTCATTTCCTATTCGAATTTACTACACTACAAAGCAGTTTTAGCAAGTAGATTTTAAGATTTTTGCTTAAAATTAAGAATAGCGCGCAAAATGGCATTGGTAATTTTTTTCAAATAAAAAAAGTCAACATTATTCTTAGACAAAAAAAGAATAATAAGCCAGATAAAAAAATCAGCTTTCATAAATCAAAATTTCAAACCTAAAAATAACTTTTAGGCTGCAGTTCCTGACTGATTTTGGATATTTTTATTTGAAAACTTCAGCATTAAACAGTTTATTGGTTTTTTCAGCCAAATTGGGTTTTTGATAGAAAAATACTAGAAGAAGACTTAATTTGGATTTAATTAGGAAATTTATGTTGTAGGTATAGTAAACAAAATTTACGTTAATTTTTATCCAAGATTTCCACTTTATCCCACCGCTGCTACTTTTTGCCTTTCTCTTTATCCCACCGCTGCCACCTTTCGCTTTCTTCTTCATCCTATTGCTGATACCCTTTAAATAATTGTTTCGTTTTCCGACACTCGGAAATTCTGTTTATAATTTTTTTCTGACTCATTGTAATATTTTTTGTATAACAATGATTATTGCTAATGTAAACTTGATTTAATGATTATTGCTTATTTTAAATTCAACTAATTAGTTGAATTTTCAACCTAAAGAAAATGAATTTAAAACTAAATAATTCAATTTTCCACAAAAAGATAAACTTTCCACCAACAAGGATTATTTTTCACAAAAAAAAAAAAGAATTTTCATCAGAATACCTGAATTTTCTACAAAACAGTTTGAATTTTCAAACGGAGTTAATTTTCTACTATATAATTAAATTGCCAAATAAATAGTGAATTTTCAACAAAATGGTTAAATTTTCTACCAAAAAGATGAATTTTAAACCATGGGGATTAACTTTCCACGAAAAAAGAGGAATTTTCAGCAAAATTGTGGAACTTTGAAATCAAAAAGATGAATTATCTACAAAAAAGTTGAATTTTCAACTCGAAAATGATTTTTCAGCAATAAAGTTAATTTTCTACTAAATTGTTAAATTTTCGAAGAAATTGTTTAATTTTTCAACAAGTAGTTGAATTTTCTATCAAAATAGTTGATTTTTCAACAACAAAGTTATCTACCAAGTATCAAATCGTTGAACTTTGAAGCCAAAATGACAATATTTAAATTTTTAACTGAAAAAATATAAATTTTCACTCGTAAATGGAAGTCTTAAATTTTCAGTTGAAAAAGTTAATTTTCAACCAAAAATGAAATGAATTTTAATTTTTTTTTTCGAAAATTGATCTTTTTTTTTAAAACGCATCTTTCTGGGTTGAAACTTCAACTATTCAAGGGAAAACTCCATTATTTTATTGAAAATTTGATTATTTTATTGAAAATTTAACTACTGTGTTGAACCTATCTATTTTGGTCGGAAATTCAATTGTTTTGTTAAAGAAAATATTTGGTTGGTCCCACCAAATTTGTTGGTTCTTTTATCCAAATCCTTTGGTAGCTATTTGTTTGATTCAACAAAAAAAATTGATTGGGTGAATCAATAAAATAGGTTTTTGAATCAACCCAACATTTGAAAGGTGGCAGCGGTGGGATGAAGAAGAAAGCAAAAGGTGGCAGCGGTGGGATGAAAAGGAAAGCGAAAGGTTGCAGCGGTGGGATTAAGAGAAAAGCCTTGTTCAACAATGGGTAAAATCAATTTGATTTTCAACCAAAGTGATTAATTTTCACCTAAAATAGTTCATTTTTACACAGAAAATTATTTTTCCGCAAAAAAAAACGACAATTTTGTTTTCTCTTATTTTTATAATGTTAATAAAAATTCCGCGGACGTTATTCTCTAATATTTCTTATAGATAACTCTCAAAACAGAATTTATCAGTGAATTTTTCATCTAAATGGGAGGATCAAATATGTTATTGAATCATTGAAGCAGTCAGCCAACATTTGTTTCTTTCAAATTTTCATCTACATACAAGCAAGTTTTTTTCGTACAAGAAAATTTTTTTCTTCCTTTGATTTCTGATCGGAGAGTACTGGTTTCAAAAATAAAAACACCGAGAAGATCGGGTGTAATTGAAGAGATCACCATGAGGCTCTGATGATGACGACGCACAGCAGACTCGACGAATTAGGGTCTTTAAAGTTTCCTTTATCCTTCCTCTTAATTATATAAAATTATTTATATTACACGCCCATAATTGGTTTCATTCATCTGACACCCAAGTCTTCATGATCGAGTTTTTTGTAGACATTATGAATCCAGAAGGACGGAAATTGTCAGTCCTTCATCAATCATTTCGTCTTATTGCTACCCGGACACCAGCCGTCCATCAGATTACAAATTGAGGAATTTGAGCTGTCTTTTTTATGACAAACTGTGTCATTGAATCTTCTTCTTAAAAAAATGATAAAAGGCTATTGCAATTTGATTATCATTATTCTTTATCGAATAATTATTATTTATACGAGTCCAATTTCAATGTAAATGATGTAGCATTTGGGGAACACCATGCCGGATTCATAACAAACATTCATCTTACTATTATTTTTTTTATCTTAGACAACTTGTTATACACATAAAAAGAAAAAGGAATCTTAGATATTTTGCTGAAAAATTGCTTTTTCAAACAGTTATTGCATTTTGAAATTTAATATTTTCTGTAAAGAAAATTAAAAAAACTTCTGACTTGGTTTTCATTAAAATAATTGAAACTACTTTTATGTTTTTTTTTTCTTTTTAATGAAAATTTCAAAAAATAAACACAGCTGAACACGGATTTAATATTCAGTTTAGTTGCCAATTGCCAACGTGGCCGTGCGGTCTACTATAAGTTTCGGTAATAAATCAAAACTAATAGGGTAATCAATTATTTGAAATAAAATTAATTTATTTACCATATTGCATTCAATGAAAGACGCTCTCAATTACTAAGATATCAAGTTAAAATGTATTTTATAACAAAATAGTTTAATTGTCAAATTAAAAATTATTTTTAGCCAAAAAGTTGCATCAATAACCACAAGTTGAATTTGTAATCAAAATAGATCAATTTGCAACAAAATATTTGAACTTTTGACCAAATTATTGAATTTTCCAGCTTAAAAGACTACTTTTTTTAAGACAGTTGAATTTTCAACAAAAATTTCTTCTCTTACCAAAAAAGACTTTTCTACAATAAAGGATGAAGTTTAATAAAAAAAGACGAGTTTTCAAAGAAATAGTTAAGATTTCATCCAAAAAAGATTTTAACAAAAAATCTTAATTTTGAACAAACTAATTAAATATTTAACTAAATAGTTCAATTTAAAACCAAATAACTAATTTTCAACTTACAAAGATGAATTTGCAACCAAAAAGATTTATTTGTACCAAAATACATACATGAATTTTCAACCAAAATATTGAATTTTCAACCAAAATGTTGAGTTTTCAACGAAGAAAATAAATTTTTCACCAAAAAGAGAAATATTCAACAACAAAATTAAGTATTCAAGCTAAGAAGTCGAATTTTCAACGAGAAAGTAAATTTTAATTTAGAAAAGATTTTCTACAAAAAAAAAATGAATTTTCAACCAAAAAGTGTAATTTTCAACCAAATAGTTCAATTTTCAACTAAAAAGATACGTTTTCTACCAGAAATAGAATCGCTAAGCTTTCAGTTTAAAAAATTAATTTAAAAAAAAATAATAAAAAATTTCACCACCTTCCTTTTTTCGAAAAAATAGATTTTAAGCTGAAAATTCATCTTTTTGGTTGTAAATTTAACTATTTTGTTGAAATCTTTTTTGGTTGAAAATTTAATTATTTGGTTAAAATTTAAACTACGTTGTTAAAAATCCATTTTTTTTGTTAAAGAGAATGTTTTTTTAGATGAGAATTCAACAATTTGAATAAAAATTCGACTTGCTGTTGAAAATTCATGTATTTTGTTGAAACTTCGTTTTTTGGTTGAAAATTAGTTGTTTTTTTTTTAACTGAAAATTTAACTACTTCATTTTTGGTGAGGATTTTCTTTCTTATTTGAAAATTTATGTATTTCGTTGAATTTTTTTGTTGTTGTAAAAAATTAATATAATTGCTTGAAAATTCATATTTTAAGTTGAAAACTGAACTATATTTGTGAAAATAGGACCATATTAGTAAAAATTAAACTATTTTGATGAAAATTAATTTTCCTTTGTTTGAGAATGATTTTTTTAATAGAAATTTAACTTTTTAATTATTTACTGTAAATTTAGCTTTTTGAGTTGAAAAATAAATTACTTTTTTCTAAGTTAAGGTATTTTGTTGAATTTGTTTTTTTTTTTTTTTGTTTTTTTTCGAAGTTTAACTATTTTGTTGAACATTTAAATATTTTATTCTTGGTAAAAAATCTGTCTTTCTTAGTTCACAGAAATTTTTTCGAAATTTTATTTTTTTTTTACAAAATTTAATTAGTTTTCTGAAAATTAGTCTTTTTTTATTAAAAAATAATTTTCCAACTGAAAATTAAACTATTCCATTTTTGGCGAAGTCTTTCTTAGTCGAAAATTGATGTATTTTGTTGAAATTTTGTTTTTAATTTTTAGAAGAAAATTAATATTTTTGCTTAAAAATTCATCTCTTTCGTTGAAAATTTAAGTATTTTGTGAAATATTTCACTATTTGGTTGAAAATTAATATATTTGTTTAAAATTTGTTGCGGATAGAGGAACGGCCCGTAAGGCTGAACAGCCCCCAAGGTTAACTGCGAATACAAGAATAAGCAGTCGCGGACAGCCGATAGGAGCCAGTCGTAGGTGTGGTGAATCTAGCACTGGTAAAAAATAGGTACACGACAACCATGGCTTGGGGGGACCCACCCATTCGCGTTCATACACAATGGGTGGGTTCTGGCAAGCCAGGGTGCAGCGTGTACCCACCTAGAAACTATACCCGAACCAAAACTAAAAATCTTGTAAGGGAAAAATCCTGCTGCCCATTGGACACTGCAGCGATGACACTGCCCGCAAGGGATGTGTGGAATGATTCGCCTGCATAGGGCCAAAGGGGTATTGATGCCAGTAGGCGCGCTGCCTTGCAGGGGGACGTTAGGGTACGAGGATGAAACTGTAATGTGTCTGACGACAAGTTGACATGGTCCTTGTCAGAGTCGGAAAGCTCCCATACTTAGACCTAGGGAGGTATGGGGGTTATCACTCCTGGGACAGTGGACTCACCTACGATCGGAATAGGATCCTAACGTGCGGATTATCTTGAAACTACCATGGCTAACTTACAAAAACAAAAAACTACAGTTAAAGATCTAAGGGTGGGAACTCTAAACGCGCGTAGTCTAAAAACTGGCCGACTTAGCGAACTCATTAAGATAGCAATTGAATACAAAACTGACTTAATAGCACTTCAAGAAACCTGCTGGTCGGGCGATTTCGCGTCAATTTCTAAGGATGACTATACTTTTCACTATGGGGGAGCTAAGGGGCAAAGACTGGGGACTGGTTTTCTTATTAATAAACGAATTTCGCAAGCACTTATCGACATGCAATTCATTAATGACCGGTTATCATACATTGTACTAAAGGGTAATTTCAGCAAACACGTATTAATCAATGTGCACTGCCCCACCGAGGACAAAGACGAAGACACTAAAGATCTTTTTTATGAAACAATCGAGCAGGTTTTTGACAAGTTCTCAACGTTTGACGCAAAAATAGTATTGGGGGACTTCAACGCGAAAATTGGAAAAGAACCAATGTATAGGCCTACAATAGGATCAGAAAGTTTGCATGACGTCAGTAATGATAATGGAACCAGAGTAATAAACTTTGCAGCTTCAAAGAACCTCGTTGTCAAAAGCACATATTTCAAGCATAAAAATATACATAAGGCCACCTGGACATCACCAGATGGTAAAACTCACAATCAGATTGATCACGTTCTAATAGACAGAAGACGTCATACAAACATTCTCGATATAAGATCGTATAGGGGAGCGGATTTAAATTCAGACCATTTTCTCGTGATAGTAAAACTAAGATCTAGGCTAGCGCTAAGTAAGAAAACAAGCCGCACAGAGCCAACAGTTCGTTTCAATATAGATAAGTTCAAAACAGCAACAGAAACATTAAATTACCAAGTTGAGATTTCTAATAGTTTCGACGCTCTCCAAGAACAGAGAGACGATAACAATAATCGCGAGGAGGACCCGGAAACCCTGTGGAGCAATACGAAAAAGGCGATAAAGGCAGCCGCGAAACTTACGATAGGTTTTAAGAAAGTAACCAAAAGCAAACCATGGTTTGACGAAGAGTGCAAACTCTGGTTTGAGAAACGTCGGAAGGCCAGACTAAGTAGTTTACAAAATAAGTGCGATCAAACACATAAGAAATATCTCGAGATTAGCAAAAGTACAAATAGGCTCTATAGATCCAAGAAAAGGGAGTGGGAAAAGAATAAAATACTAGCAATAGAAGCGCATAATAAACAAAATAACCCGCGTGAGATGTACAGGGGAATCAATTTTATAAGGAAAGGCTTTCAAAGTAGAACGGAAGTAATGAGGGACGAAAATGGCAATCTAGTAGCCGATGCGACAGAGAGACTGAATTTATGGAAAGATTATTTCGATAAACTATTAAATGTACGCGAAGCCCCCGTTGAAGGTAATCTCGGCGAAATCCACACTGCTGATCTATTAATTAACGATCCTACTGATATAGAAATAGAAATGGCCATCAAGAAGTTGAAAAATAACAAAGCCGCGGGCATCGATGACCTACCGTCAGAACTGATAAAAAATGGAGGCCCTTGCCTCACAAGGCAAATTTGTAAATTGATACGCGCAGTTTGGAAAACAGAACGCATGCCGGAAGAATGGAATACCTCTATCATTATTCCCATCTTTAAAAAAGGCGATAAAACTAACTGTAACAACTATCGGGGAATTTCACTTGTGCCTTCGTGCTACAAGATCCTGTCTAATGTTATCCTAAGTAGACTAACTCCTTTTGCCGAGGAAATCATTGGGGATTACCAGTGTGGATTCCGCCGAAACCGATCTACAAGCGATCAAATGTTTACAATTAGACAACTGTTAGAAAAGAAATGGGAATTTAAAGAAGCAGTACATCAGCTATTTATCGATTTTAAAAAAGCTTACGACTCTATTATACGCGCGCGAATGTACTGGATCCTAGAGTTCTTGGGTGTGCCAAGAAAATTGGTTAGACTTATCGAAATTTGCTTAAGCGGCAGTAAGGGTAGAATACGCGTAAACGGTAGTTTATCTGAAGAGTTTTCGATCCGCGATGGCCTGAAACAGGGCGATGCACTTTCGTGCGTCCTTTTTAACTTAGTTTTAGAATACGTGGTTAGGCAAGTGCAGGCGAATCCGACCGGTGCTACCCTCAATGGGGTAATACAAATTCTTGGATATGCGGATGATCTCGACGTACTAGGGGATGATAAAGAAACGGTAGCTAAAAATGCAGAAATCTTGATCGCAAAAGCCAAAGAGATTGGCTTGGAAGTTAGCGAATCGAAGACAAAATATATGACCGTCGTCAGGTCCGGACAAAGTAATCAAGACGGGGATCTAATGGCCGGAAATATGAAATTCGAAAGGGTTAACGAGTTTAAATACCTCGGGTCTATTATAACTAGCGAAAATAAGATTAAAACGGAAATCAATGCGCGGCTACACGCTGGCAATAGGTGCTATTATGCAGCAAACACGCTACTAAAATCGCGATCGCTATCTAGAAACATCAAAGTAAGAATTTACAAAACGATAATAATGCCGGTCGTCATGTACGGGTGTGAAACGTGGGCGCTGACGAAAGGAGAAGAGAATAGGTTTAGAGTTTTCGAGAATAAAGTACTTAGAAAAATCTATGGTCCAAAAAGGGACGAAGAGACCGGCGAGTGGAGAAAACTGCATAATAATGAGCTGCACGCTCTCTACGGGTCAGCAAATATTAATAGAGTAATGAAAGCGCGTAAATTAAGATGGGCGGGGCATGTAGCAAGAATGGGCAATGAAAGAACAGTGGCGCAAGTTTTAAGAGGGAGACCGACTGGTAAGAGACCCCTAGGCAGACCGAGAAACAGATGGGAGAAAAATGTAAGGGATGATCTAAAAGAACTAGGACATGATTACTTAAACTGGATGGAGAATGCACAAGATAGAGATGTGTGGCGGTCTCGGGTAGATGAGGCAATGAACTTTCGAGTTCGAACTGCTAATCTATAATAATTATTTAGTAGAAAATTAATTCTTTTTCTTTAAACTTCATCTTTTTGGTTGAAAATATTTAATATTAGAATAAATATTAAATATATTTGTGAAAATGAAACTATATTAGTGAAAATTGATCTTTTTTGAAGAACATTGAGTTTGCTTTGGTTGAGAATTAATATGTTTAACTAAAAATTTGACTATTCAATTATTTATTGTAAATTTGGCTTTTTTGAATAAAAATTCAACTACTTTGTTCTAAATTTATGTATTTTGTTGAAAAATTATTTTTTTGTTTGAAAATTAATTTTTTTAACTGAAAATTTATCTATTTCATTTTTGGTGAAATCTTGTCTTTCTCAGTTAAAAATCCATGTATTTTTTTCTTTTTCATTTTTTTCTGTTCATTTAAAATTCAATTTTTTATTGATAATTCACCTCTTTTGGTTAAAAATTAATCTACTCTGTACAAAATTCAACAATTTTGTTAAAAAGTCATTTTTTAGTTGAAGATTTATCATTTTAGTTGAAAATTCATGTTTTTGGTATAAATTAATTTATTTTTCAACTGAAAATTGAACTATTCCATTTGAAGATTTATCATTTTAGATAAACATTCATCTCTTTAGTCGAAATTTTGACAATTTTTTCAAAATTTTATCCATATTGTTTGACATTTCAACAATTTGGTTAAAAAAGTAATAAAATTTGAAGTAAAGTAAATTGATAATTTTATAAGTTCTGAAAAAATATTTCTAGCTCTGCTGGGATCTGAACCCAGGTATTTCAGATTTCCGGTCTGATGCTCTTACCCACTAAGCTACGGAGAGACGAGAATATTTTTTTCACAAAACCTTACGAGATCAATTCCGACATCATTCATTATACGTGTAAGATTAATTTTAATCATCAAACATGGGAGTGATTTTATTAATTTATGTTATGGTTTTTTACCAGCGAAATGCAGTCAACAATATGATGTTAATGTTTTTTGTCCTAATGGTCTAAAATCAATATTTTTGGAATATTGATTATTAATTTTATAAGTTGTGAAAAAAATTCTCTAGCTCCGCTGGGATCCGAACCCAGATCTTTGAGATTCCCGGTCTGATGCTCTTACCCACTAATTTTAAGCTACGGAGAGACGAGAATCTTTCCTTCACGATCTGGGTTCGGATCCCAGCGGAGCTAGAGACATTTTTTCACAACTTATAAAATTAATAATCAATTTAAAAAATTCATTCACACCATGTAGCTTAGTGGGTAAGAGCATCAGACTGGAAATCTGAAAGACGTGGGTTCAGACCCCAGCGGAGCTAGAGACATTTTTTTAAGAACTTATAAAATTAATAATCATTATTTAAAAAAAAAATATTTTAGACCATGTAGATTAGTGGGTGAGAGCATCGG
>CAKNYM010048582.1:45712-60986 GCA_932195095.1 Andricus curvator
AATAGTTGAATTTTTAATTAAATATTTGAATTTTGAAACAAATATTTCCATTTTCCATTAAAAATGATTCAAGTTTTAATCAAATAGTTGAATTTTCAATTGAATAATTGAATTTTCAAACAAATATTTACATTTCAACCAAAAATACTTAAATGTTCAATTAAACAATTGAATTTTGGAACAATTATTTAAATTTTCAAACTAACAGTTGAATTTTTAAACTAAATAATTGAATTTTCAACCAAAAAAATGAATCTTCAATTACATATTTACATTGTCAACCGGAAGTGGTTTAATTTTCAATTAAAGAATTTAATTTTTTAAGCAAATATTCGCATTTACAACGAAAAATGGTTCAATTTTCAACCAACCAGCTGAATCTTCAACCAAATTTTTAATCAAATATTTATGTTTTTAACCAAAAATGGTTCAATATCAACCTAAAAGTTGAATTTTTATTTAAATAATTGAATTTTTAAACAAATATTTACATTGTAAATCAAAAATATTTACATTTTCAATCAAAAATACTTGAATTTTCAATTAAATAATTGAGTTTTGAAACAAATATTTACATTTTCAACCAAACAGTTGATTTTTCAACTAAATAATTGAATTTTTAAATAAATATTTACATTTTCAAACAAAAGTGTTATTATTTTTAATTGAATTGCATTTTTAAGCAAATGTTTACATTTTCAACCAAATAGTTGAATTTTTAATTAAATATTTGAATTTTGAAACAAATATTTCCATTTTCCATTAAAAATGATTCAAGTTTTAATCAAATAGTTGAATTTTCAATTGAATAATTGAATGTTCAAAAAATCATTTACAATTCCAACCAGAAATGGTTCAGTTTTCAACCGAACAGTTGAATTTTCAAGCAAAGAGTTTAATTTTCAAAACAATAATTGAATTTTTAATCAAATATTTACGTTTTTAACCAAAAATGGTTTAATTGTCAACCCAAAAGTTGAATTTTTATTTAAATAATTGAAATTTTAAACAAATATTTACATTTTCAATCAAAAATACTTGAAGTTTCAATTAAATAATTGAGTTTTGAAATAAGTATTTACATTTTCAAACAAAAATACTTGAATCTTCAAATAAATATTTACATTTTCAACCAAATAGTTGAATTTTTAATTAAATATTTAAATTTAGAAACAAATATTTACATTTTCAACCAAAAATAATTGAATTTTCAATTAAATAATTGAGTTTTTAAACAAATATTTACTTTTTCAACCAAACAGTTGATTTTTCAACTAAATAATTGAATTTTCAAATAAATATTTACATTTTCAAACAAAAGTGTTATTATTTTTAATTTAATTGCATTTTTTAAGCAAATGTTTACATTTTCAACCAAAAATGATTCAATTTTCAACCAAATAGTTGAATTTTTAATTAAATATTTGAATTTTGAAACCAATATTTACATTTTCCATTAAAAATGATTCAAGTTTTAATCAAATAGTTGAATTTTCAATTGAATAATTGAATGTTCAAAAAATCATTTACAATTCCAACCAGAAATGGTTCAGTTTTCAACCGAACAGTTGAATTTTCAACTAAATAATTGAATTTTCAACCAAAAAATTGAATTTTCAATTATATATTTACATTTTCAATCGGAATTGGTTTAATTTTCAATTAAATAAATGAATTTTCTAGGCAAATATTCACATTTACAACTAAAAATGGTTCAATTTTCAACCAAACAGTTGAATTTTCAATTAAATAATTTAATTTTTAATCAAATATTTACATTTTAAACCAAAAACGGTTCAATTTTCAACCCAAGTATTGAATTTTCATACAAAAGAGGTTCAATTTTCAACCAAATAGTCGAATTTGCAACCAATCATTTAAATTTCCAACCACAGTAAACGAAGAACGGTTAAATTTCCAGCAAATTTTCTCCAGTGCAGGTCCAATACATGGTCATTAAAATTCACTCACATTTTGTCAACAGTATAAATGCTGAATGAATTTTTAACCAAAAGTGATGGAATTTCCAACCACAGGGAATAGAAATTAGTCCAATTGTCAGCATATTTCTGCTTTGTATAACACTCTAGTCATATATTATTATATGGACGATTAAAACACAGGAAAGGAGTTGAACAATAAATTATTGCATGCAAAAATAGAGGAAAAATCATAAAATATATTAACTATATCCAACAGCAGGATTGTGGCCAAAGAAACATAATCTTAAAACTGCACAGTGGATATTATCCCAGTAAGAATGGAATCAATCTGCCAAAATATAGAAAAAAAGTACTCGAAATAAGTGCAAACTGTTGTAAAAAAAAAAATGAAATCTGTAATCTACATTCTACAATCTGCATTATGGTGAAAGAAACGATGACGATGGTGGCAACCATGTGGCAACCCCGCAGTCCATAGAAAACTGATCCATCAAGTGGTGCAGCCTATCGACAATTTTCGAAAACTCGTTACACTTCAACGTCAACATACCCGTCTTTCTCTTTTCTTTGTGATCCTTTCCGCCGCATAAACCCTGTCACCGAGATCCATGACTTTTGATTTCGACTCCTCTTCCAGCTCTTTTTATCCAAGCTGCGCCAGCAAAAAACTCGTCCCACTTCCCGGAACCTGGCTGCCTTGACCAAAATCGAACCCGTCAAAATTGCCAGACCGCACCACCAACACTCCTCACTCGCACCACGCACTTTATTTCACGCACGCACGTGCGTTGAATGCCAATCTCGAAGATGCATTCGGTCACAAACTGATCTCACTTCTCCTCGATTTGATTTTATCTCACACGTGCCGCGATCTCATAACGAGAGTTCGTCGACATGATCAATGTTTTCATTGGTGTGTGCTCGTTTTTCGTACCGACGAGGCTATTTTGGGCCGATGTTATTGTCCAAAGTAGTAGAGCCGGCAACGACGAGCGATGGCGGTGGCCAACACAAACGTCCCATCTGTACGAGATTTTTCGGGTGCACTAATTTCCCTCCAGTTGGCGCCGGTAAGTGTGCTTTGGTCACATCGAAGATTCCTGCTTCTTCTTCTCAATGCTGCCGGTGTCGTTTCTCCATGGAAACAAATAGTTTCCCACTCGGCGGTGGCGGCGTCAGCCGACACGTTTATTGTCAATGCTACTGAACGACGAACGTTGCTCGTGCTCGACACGACTTTGCACTTCGGGCGAGATCGGCCCGTGACGTCAGCGATTCTCCCTGCTCGCCTCGTAAACACCAAACATGGCGGTCGAGGAGATACGCGCCGAATCAAGCTTTCAACTTTCCACCTTTGAAAACGGATCAATCCTGGCTCGGGCTCGAGAGCCTTTCCTTGAAAATGCACATCGAAGTTTCGGAAAGATGCGACAACGGTTCACGATGGGCTAATTTTTATATATTCTCGGCGCAGACGAACGACGCACAGCGTCTAGTACATTCTCCGGTTCGAAGCCGACTAGAGCAGAGACCTTCGAGACTCCCCTGGCTCGTCAGATTGGACTCGTCCAGTTTGTACGTGTTAGCGGAGGAAGGGAGAAGGAGGGAGAGGCAAGTAGGGTACGGGAGCGAGAGATCTCGACTCGCGGAGTGGAACGAGGACAGAATTCGCCTGGCGGTACTCGACTCGTAAGGAGAGAGAGAAGGTTCGGAAAAAAGAGGATTAAAAGTGGAAAGAGTGTGGACTGGTGGTGGGGAGCTTGGTCACAGGAGCTGCTGTAGGCAGCACTTGGAAGAAGAAAGCTGCCTGCCTGTCTGCCGGTCTGTGGTTGCCTTCCAGTGCTGAATGCTGCTGGCTACCACCCCAAGTCCCCTCTTGCTTCGTGTGCGAGCAGATGCGACGTTGCCAAATCGTAATAAAGGTGCCAAATCGTAATATAAACAGCTTCATTAACTCACGACATTCGATCATTTCTCTCGCACACGATCAAACACGACTGCTCTTCCCACCGAGTAACTCTCAGCCAGTCTCCGGAAATCGATTCTTCGCACTATCTTCAGGAGCAGAAAGGCTTTTTCCGTTAAATGTGCCCACGAGAAAAAGGCAACAGCGCACTTTCCTTGGTTCTCTTCAAGCAGTCACTAAATTCACAATCTAGCACAGTTATGTGGAACAATGTTACCAAATGAAGAAGGTTGTTGCTGCTGAAGATGGAATCTTTGTCAGGGACGAATTGTTGTTGCCTTTGCAAAAAACGGAGAGTAACCTCGACACATGCACGAACTAGAGTGTCTCCGTTGTTCGCAAGTAGGTACCATAAACCCCAACCATACTCTCCAAGTTTTATATACATAGGTATAAAAAGCAGAATGGTGTGGAAAGGGATTGGCTGGAAGCTTTGGCGGCGGTTTTCATTCGTGGAGAGGAGACTCATCTGGCCAATAAGCAGTTGGTACAACCCACGTCGACATCCCTCGCAGGCTATGCAGGAGGCGTGGTCTGGGTCGCAGCACAAAGTACTCCAACGTGATACATATCTTCCCTGATATCTAATTCTCAACCCCAGGAGCAAGTACCATTAGGAGAGTTATATACCGTTTCCAGAGAACTGCACTTTCTGGACCAAGTGGACACACAAAAAGGCTGTAAAGCTAGAAAGAATAAGTAAAAATATTCTAGGTCTATAAAAGCACTATTCTGAAATAGAATAATGTATAGATTTCCTGGAAATAAATCAAGAATCCAACGATCAAATTTGGACAACCACCAGAAAATGCTCCTATTGCAATTCCTAACAAAAAAGTATGTTTCTTTGGACAAACCTAAAAAAGAGGAAAGAAAAATGAGAAAGGCAACCAACCACATCCCCTTTCTTCTCTTATTTCTTTCGCCTTTTTTTTTATTATTATCAAATCGCAATATGAAAGCATTTATAACATTTATGGTAAATATTATAAATGCTTTCATATTGTGATTTGATAATAATACAAATAAAAAAGACGAAAGAAATAAAAAAGTGAAGGAAGGGGATTTGGTTCGTTGCCTTTCTTTTTTCTTTCCTCTTTTTTTATTTTTGTCCAAAGAAACAAATTTTTTTTTTTGATCTAAGGAATTGCAACAGGAGCATTTTGTGGTGATTGTCCACATTTGATCTTTGGATTCTGTTTTCATTTTCAGGAATTCTATACATCAACTTCACTCAGAAAAAAACTTTTCTTGAACCAAACAAACTATTTTGTTGGATATACATGAAAATTTGGTTAAATTAAACAAATTTATGTTGATTCAACAAAATATTTGATTGACCCAACCAATTGTTTTGGTTGAATCAGGCAAATACTCCTTCTACCAAAAAATTTCGTTAAAACCATCAAAAAATTGAGTTGGGTCAACCAAATATTTTGTTGTCCATATAATAACCAAATTCTGTGGTTGAACCAACAAAAGTGTTGTTGATTCAACCAAATCGTTTTCTGAGTGTTTTGAGTATTGGAAGTTAAATATAGAATTTTGAATTGGATTTTAATCTAATTTAAAATTCTTAAATTTTAAAATAGAATAGTCTCGTGGGCTAATAATAGATAGATATCACTCCCTCCCTTTTTATGATTAGGACAACAAAAAAAGCAATACATTTACTGAATCAAAATTGAACCATAATTGATATTTCCACCGCGCAGTTTATAGAATTTATCAGATGATCTGGAAGAAAATTGACAAACTCTTTATCTCTGTTGAAAACCTATAACTAACCGGTTGGGTGCAATCATTGTCAAAAACAGGATGGTGACTTGACCGGGAATTTAATTAAAAACCGGGAATTTACTTCTGATCGCAGCAAAATTCAAGAAATATAATTTCACTTGGAACAGGGAATTTCTCACATGGAACGGGAATTTTTTTAAAGAATTATAATTCGGATTTAGAAGAAAGGAATTAAAAAAAATCCCTCTTCCAAGTCAGAATTCGTTACAATTTGAAAGTTATTTCTTCTAAATTTTAGATAAAGAAAGTACTTTCAGCAGTTTTTAGAGCAGTATTTGTTTGAAAATTTATGTACTTTGCCGAAACTTATCGTCTTTTTCGTATATAAAATTAAACTTTATGATTGAAAATTCATCTTTTTGGCATAAAATTCAACTATTCCAGTTGAAGATTCATCATTCTAGTTGAAAATTCATCAGTTTGGTTGAAAATTAATTAATTTAACTGTTCCATTTTTAGTTGAAAATTCATCTTTTCTAGTTCAAAATTCAACAATTTGGATGAAAATTTCTCTTTTTTAATTGAAAATTCAACTATTTCGTTATAAATTCATCATAGTTTGGTTGAAAATTAATTTCTTTTAACTGAAAACTTAACTGTTCCATTTTAGTTGAAAATTGATCTTTTCTAGTTCAAAATTCAACAATTTTGATGGAAATTTGTCTTTTCTAATTGAAAGTTCAAGTATTTCGTTTAAAATTTAAGTATTTTGTTAAAAAATCGATTTTTTTGTAGAAAATTATCTTATTCGTTGAAAGTTAATTTTCTTGTTTAAAAATTCTTATTTTCGTTCAAAAATTCAAGTATTCTAGTTAAATATTTATTATTTTAGTTGAAAATTCATCTTTTAGGTTGGAAATACAATTATTTGGTTGAAAGTTAAATTCTTTTGTTAAAAATTAATTTCTTTTGGTTGAAGATTCATCTTTTTTCTTAAAAATGTATTTCTTTAGATGAAAAATGAGCCGTTTGATTGAAATGTTGAAAACCTGTTTTTTCTTTCGATGCGATTTTTAGTTGACATTTTTAAAAATTTATTTATTTTTAAAAAAGATCTTTTTTAGTTGAAAATTCGTCTTTTTTATTAGAAATTAATCTTTTTGGTCAAAAATTCATTTATTCTAGTTAAAGATTCATCATTTCACTTAAAAATTCATCTTTTTGGTTCATAATTCAACTATATTCCAGTTAAATATTTACAATTTTATTTGAAATTTCATCACTTTGTTTGAAAATGTAACTATTTTTGTATAGTTAGTTTTTTTTGTTGAAAGTTAGTTTTTTTTTGTTGAAAGTAATTTTCTTAACTGAAAATTTAACTTATTCCAATTGAAAATTCCATAGTTGTAGTTGAAAATTTATCTGTATGTTTAAACATATTAATTTTTTTAACTTGAAATTTAATTTATTCTTTAAATTAATTTTTTAAACAAAAAATGTTACTATTACATTTTCGGTTAACAATTATTATTTTCTTAGTTCAAAATTCAACTATTTCGTTAAAAATGCATGGATTTTGTTGAAAAATTGTATTTTTTTGTAGAAAATTAATCTTTTTATTATTCCAAATTAATCTTCTTGTTTGAAAATTCATCTTTTTAAAAATTCAAGTGTTCCAGTTAAATATTCATCATTTTAGTTGAAATTTCATTTTTTTGGTTTAAAATTTAACTATTCCAGTTGAAGATTCATAATTTTATTTTAAAAATCATCACTTTAATTGAAAATTAAACTTTTTTCTTGAAAATTATTTTTTTTAACTGAAAGTTTAACTATTCCATTTTTTGTAAAAAATTGATATTTTTTAGTGGAAAATTTAAGTTTTTTTTCGTAAATTATTTATTTTGCAATGTTTTGCTCTGTTATGTTAAAAGATTTTTAGAATGAACGTTTGCTCGCAAGTTTGAGCGCGCCTAGGGCGCGCGACTGTTGGATCTCGCGCTTCGCGCTCGGCTCCTCTAGATTTTTGAACTTCGTGTTCGACTTCGATGAAAAGAAAAAGTTTGTTTGCAAATATTATAAAATTATCAAAACCTCTACATATTAAGTGGTTGTTAAATTTGTTTTTATTTTAGACTGAAAAGGAACTTTATTTACTCAAGGTTCTATCGACCTTAAGGAACACATTCTCATCCAGACACTCGCGCTTCGCGCTCGATATTTGATTTGAAAATCATTTGAACCGTATGATAGAAAAAAAAAAGTTTGAGCGCACTTACGGCGTGCGATTTGGTAAATACACTGAGCGCGCACTTTGTGCTTCGTGTTATATGTTCTTCATATACAAATTACTAAATTTGTATTTGATTTCAAATGGAAAGTAATGATATAATTCAGGGGACAAATTTTATTAGTTAACATTTGATTTTAGCTTGTGCCGTTTAACAAAAAAGTTAATTTTTTCATTTTGAATATATTCTTACCACAAAAATTGATTACGGGTTTGTAAGTCTTTTTTGAATGCACAATTTTTGTTCATTTATATGTTTTCGTACCTTGCATTGTTTTTTCAAAAATTTGATTTTTTTTACTGTCAATGTTATTTTCACGAATAAAACAAAAACCACGCATCCTATCGAAACATGAGTCACAATAAATTTGTACCTCTTCCTTGGATGAACAAATTTTGTTTCGGTCATTTTTTCGTAGCTGGTAATATTCGTCTGAAAATTTGATTTTTCTATTTTCAATGCTATTTGCAAAGTTGTTATGAAAATATTATAGGGTGTTCAGGAATCAACGTTTTTCTCCTCTTGACTTTTTTTCATATCGTGCGTTTTTCGGCTTAAAATGTTCATTTTCGTTTGTTTTTTGGAATTTTGAAAATGCTATAACTCCAGTAATTTTTTTTTTATCACGAAAAGTCATAAGAATATTTTGTTCGTCATTTTGCGTACTACTAAAAACCGTACATAGAATTTTCAAATCTTCAAAAAAAGTGGTCTCAAAAATTTTCAAAGCGTGCTCACTTTTTGGATTTTCATCCAAAATAGCTGGTTAACGAACTAGTTCTCTATTTTTCGGCCATAAAAAAGTGTGCCAAAGCTCAATCAAATCTGATCATTTTTTCGAAAGTTATCGTGGCTACAGACAGACAGACAGACTACAGACAGACAGACACCTTGGTAAAAATCGTTTTTTCTAGCTCAGGGGGTCTCAAAACGTGGAGATTTGATGAAAACCGACTATGTCAAATTTTACATAAAACCAATACCTTCTCATTAGAATGAGAATGTAAAAACGAATTTATTGCAAGAAATATTTTATTTATTCATATTCTGTGTGAAAAGTGAAACTTTATAATTATTTGAATAATAATATGAGAAATCAATTGAGCAAAATTTCTATTTTTCTGAGCTATAACATTTTAAGAGTACTAAGAATTATCTTCAATTTTTATTTTAACTATTATTCTTCAGTATATAATTCACCAAACTTTCCATTTTTTATCGCAGGCTTCTCCGTCTTTTCCCTATTTCCTCTTTTCCCCTTTTCCCCTTTTCCACGTTTTCCCACTTGAAAAATTTTTTATTATTAGGTTGAAAATTTAATTATTTTCTTGAAAATTCAACAATTTGGTCCAAAGACGCACCTTTTTGGTTAAAAAATCGTCTTTTTGGGATTAAAATTCAACTATTTGGTCGAAAATTAACTTTTTTATTCAAAATTCGTATTTTAGTTTTGAAAATTTAACTGTTTTGGAGAAAATTTTTTCTTTTCGACTTCAAAATTAAATAATTTTGTTAAATTTTTGTTCTTTTTTAACAGAAAACCTTTTTTGTTTAAGAATTCCCCTCATTTGTTGACAATTAATCTTTTTTGATTGAAAATACAACTGTTTGGTTAAAAATTACTCTATTTTTGGTTGGCGATCAACCCTTTTCTTGAAAATATGTTTTTTGTCGGTTTGAAAATTCAGTTTTTTAACTTAAAAATTAAAAATTCCATTTTTTGTTGAAAATTGACCTTTTTTAGTTAAAAATTCGTTTGTTTTGGTAGAAAATTAATCTTCTTGGTTGAAAATTCATTTTTGTGGTTTAAAATGTATCTATTTTAGTTGAAAATTGATTATTTCATTAAAAAATTTATCACTTTGGTTGAAAAAATAACTATTTTGTTGAAAATTCCTTTTTTTTAAACTCTTTTTTTTTAATGCAAATTTAATTATTCCATTTTTGGTTGACAATTTAATTTATATTTTGTATTTGAAAATACAATAACTATTTGAATTAAAATTGATATTTTTTAGTTGAAAATTCATGTATTCTGAAGAAAATTCGTCTTTTTGGCTTGAGAATTTAACAATTTCGAAAAATTGTCATTCTTTTAGGTATAAAATTCAACTAATTGGTTGAAAATACATTTTTTTGTGAAAAATTGATAATTTTAGTTGAAAATTCATGTCTTTGGTTAAAAATTTATCAATTGTGTTGAAAATTTTTTCTCTTTATAGAAATGAACCTTAAGGTTCATTTTTAACTAAAAAATCATAACTATTATATTTTTGGTTGTAAATTCTTCTTTTTGTTTAAAAATTCAACTATTTGGTTGAAAGTTGACTCTTTTGTTGTTGATATTTTGTTGAAAATTAATTTTGTTTTTGAAGATTCATCATTTTAGTTGAACATTCGTCTTTTTGGCTTAAAAATTTAACAATTTTGCAAAAAAAAGGTCATCCTTTTTGGTATAAAATTCAACTATTTGGTTGAAAATTAATTAATTGGTTGCAAATTAATTAATTGGTTGAAAATTTATATTTTCTGGGCGGTTTAAAAATTCATCTCCTTTGGTTGAAAATTAAACTATTTTGTTGAAAATACATTTATTTTGGTAGAAAATTCGTCAATTTTGTTGAGGATTCATATGTCTTTGACTAAAAATTTATCTCTGTTGTGCAAAATTATTCCTTTTTATATAGAAATCAACTTTTTTAACTATTATATTTTTGGTGGATTTATCTTTTCGTTTAAAAATTCATCTTTTTGATTAAAAGTTGACTCTTTTGCTGTTACTTTGTTACAGATTAATTTTTTGTTGAAGATTCATTTTAGTTGAATATTCATCTTTTTTGTTATAAATTCATAAATTTTTCTAAAAATGCAATATTTTAAACTGAAATCTTAGGAATTTAGAGTGTTTATAATTGAACATTATATATAGTACCCATATTTATTTTATCTATAAAAGAATTCATTTCCCTTTCTTTAAAAAATCACCTTTTGCCCTTGTTTAATTTTGACCGAGAGTGGAATTTTTTTTTAGTTTAAAAGTGAGACAATTACAATGTATTTTACTATTTCAATCAATTAAATTAAAAAAATAACTGATTTATCATTTGAAATTCTTAGTATTGATTTAATTATTTGAATTTCTCCTAATTCAGATAGAGATATGAGATTCCACAAAGTCTATTATCTCTCGGATAGGCATAATTATGCCTAAATGGAAAATTACGAAACTTTCAACCAGATTTTCCAAAATTTATTTGAAATTTACGAAACTTTGTAACTGAATTTTACTGTAATATTGGAAATGAGTCGGAAAATGCAATTGCACATGATCAACCATCTGGCACTTCAAATCAATTTTTATTTTATATAGACTAAGATAATCTTCTTTGATCATATTAAAATTACTTAATTACTGACGTTTTTTTTTTTTTTTTAGAAATATAATATTAGAATAAAATTACATTCATGCATAGCATATAACGATGTTAAAAAAAATCTTTTATCAAGAATGTTGCAAAATGGCAAGATGCAAATTCTGTTTTGCAGTAAAGGAAGTAGAAATTGTTATTTCAGTAAAAAAAGGCATCTTGAAAAAGAGCACGTCCAAGAATTTGAAGAATTTTGTACATTGTTGTCCAGTTCATAAGGTGAAGTAACTTTCACTTTTATTACTGATGCAACTGAAAAATTGTATAGTCAATTTTTAAAGTATATTGCAGGGCCCAAAACTGCGTGCAACTTGACATACATTTTGTGCATGCAGTTTTTATTTTAAAGTGTGCAGTTTTAAATTAAAAAGTGTGCATTAGAAAATTTCTTGTTCAACAAAAAAAAAACTTCCGCGGAAAACAGAATAATATAATGACACACACACCCAGTAATTTTGGTTCATTTCGATTTCGAATTTGTTTGTTTTCACAGAAAAATAAAGTTTTCTCGAAAACGTATAGACGCAAAATTATACAGAATATATAGAAAGATGCGGCTCATTAAAATGAGTTTCTTTTATTGATCATTTTTTATTTAGTTATGCATATATGCATAATATAATGCATATATGCACAATATTATGCATATATGCACAATATTATGCATATATGCATAATATTATGCATAATCCTCAAATATATTTGAGGACGGTATGCAACGAAAATGGTTATAAAAAGCATATTAATCATATATTCCACTTACTAATGGGATTATTTTTTTTTATACTATGCGTTTATTTACAAATTATTCATGATAAAATGGAATTATTTTCAATCTTAATTAAAAATTTTTTAAATAGAGACACTAAACTCATGATTCTTTCCAATCTGTAGGGTTTGCTTATGAATAATTTAAGATTTCTTTAAAATTGGGTTTACATATTTTTACCTCAATTTTCTTGTAAAAACTCTTTCTTTTTATTTTAACTGTTGTATAATGAATGTATTGAATTTTAGCAATTTTTAGAAATGTATTTAAATAATTTTGATTGTTTCTTTTCCTGTTTAGAAAATTTAATAATCTAAATAGATTGGTTTCAGAATCACCCACAAAAAAACTTTTATAAAAGACAATCCTCGAATTCCGTGACTCTCAAAATTCGCGGAAGAATTTATTTATTTGGTTGAAAATTTAATAATTTTCTTAAGAAGACATTTTTTTTTGTAAATTCAACTGTTTTGTTAAAAAGTCGCCTTTTTGGGTTAACAATTCAACTCTTTTCGTATAATATTAACCTTTTGTTTAAAATTCATATTTTGTTGCTGATAATGTCAACTGAAATCTTTTTTCGATGAAAAATATTTTTTCTGAAAATTTGTCTTTTTAATTCAAAAGTTCATCTTTTGTTAGTAGAAATATTGCATCTTTCTTGGAAAAGAATGCAACTGATTTGTTGAAAATTCAACTATTTCCTAGAAAATTTACTTTTGGTTTAAAATTTGTATTTTTCGGTAGAAAAGTCTGCTTTGAAATCCTTTTGGATGAAAATTCAACTCTTTTTTGTAAATTTGTCTCTTTGATTTAAAAAATCACCTGTTTTAGTAGAATTTTCATTTTTCTTGGACAATGCAACTGTTTTGTTGAAAATTCAAAAATTTTGTTGAAAAGTCATACTTTTTGGTTGAAAATTCTGCTTTTTTGTTGAAAATTTAACTATTTTGTAAAAAAATTTCTTTTTGGTTAAATCTAATATTTTGGTGTTGGAAGGAGAACTGAAATATTTTCTGGATGAAAATTCAACTATTTTTTTTTAATTTGTTTTTTTTTTCAAATTAAAAATTCATCTGTTTTAAGAGAAATTTCATCTTTCTAGGATAAAAATGCAACTGAAAATAAAACTATTTTTTTAAAAAGTCATACTTTTGGTTGAAAATTCTACTGTTTTGTTGAAAGTTCAACATTAGAAAAAATTTGTCCTTTTTTTATTAAAAAATCATCCCTTTTGGAAGAAAAAATTCATCTTTTTGGATAAAAATTCAATTTTGTTCGTAGAAACTTATTTTTTGTTAAAAATCTTTATTTTGATCTTGTAAAGTCAACGGGAATCTTTTCTGGATGAAAATTCAACTATTTAAAAAAAATTTGTTTTCTTTTTAAATAAAAATTCACCTTTTTTAAGAGAAATTTTTATCTTTTTTGGATAAAAATTCAACTATTTGGTTGAAAATTCAACTCTTTTTTGAAAATTTGTTTTTCTGATTTCAAAATTAACCTGCTTTAGCAGAAATTACATCTTTCTTGGATAAAA
Source organism: Andricus curvator (assembly GCA_932195095.1). Lineage (NCBI taxonomy): Eukaryota > Metazoa > Arthropoda > Insecta > Hymenoptera > Cynipidae > Andricus > Andricus curvator. Next base: position 59,390 of record CAKNYM010048582.1, read on the forward strand.
ATTCAACTGTTTGGTTTAAAATAAAACTATTTTGTTAAAAAGTCATACTTTTAGTTGAAAATTCTACTGTTTTGTTGAAAATTTAATTATTTTGTAGAAAATTTACTTTTTGGTTATAATTAATATTTTGGTGTTGAAAATAAAACTGAAATCTGTTCTGGATAAAAGTTCAATATTAGAAAAAAATTTGACCTTTTTTTATTAAAAATTCATCCCTTTTGGTTGAAAAAATTTGTTTTCTTAGATGAAAACTTCAATTTTGTTCGTAGAAACTTATTTTTTGTTAAAAAATTCATATTTTGATTTTGAAAAGTCAACTGGAATTTTTTCTGGATGAAAATTCAACTATTTAAAAAAAATTTGTTTTCTTTTTAAATAAAAATTCATCTGTTTTAAGAGAAATTTAATCTTTTTTTGATAAAAATGCACCTAATTGGGTAGAGAATTCAACAATTTTGTTAAAAAGTCATCCGTTTTAGGTAAAAATTCGCTTTTTTGGATTAATAATAATTCAATTTTTGTCGTAGAAATAACTCATTTCTTGGTTAAAAATCCTATTTTGATCGTGATAAGTCAACTAACATCTTTTTTAAAAGAAAATTCAAATCTTTTTTTTTTAATTTATCTTTTTGATTTATAAATTCATCCGCTTTAGTAGAAATTTCTTTTTTTTTAAATGAAAATGCAACTTTTTGGTTAAAAATGATTCTTCTTTGCTTGAGTATTCAACTATTTTATTTGAAAGATTAATCTTTTTAAATTGAAAATTCAACTACTTGTGTAAAAGTTAAACTACATTGTTAAAAATTTAACTGTTTTGTGGAAAAGTCTTTTTTTTTTGTTTAAAATTAATTTTTTAACTGAAAATGTAACTTTTCCATTTTTTTAAGATTGACCTTTTTTAGTTGAAAATTCTCCTTTTTTTGGTAAAAAGAAAATAATTTTTTTGGTTTAAAATTTCATTTTTTTTGGGTAAAAATGCATCAGTTTCGTGGAAAAATAATTTTTTGCTGAAAGTCATATTTTTTGTTTGTAAATTCAATTTTTGTAGAGAAAATTCCTCTTTTGGCTTGAAGCTTCAGCAATTTAGGCAAAATTTTCTTATTCAGTAAAAAATCTTTATTTGTTGAAAATTCATCTTTTTGGTTTTGAAAAGCTTGTTTTTTGTGTGTATAAATTTCATGTTTTTTGATTGAAATATAAACTATGACACTTTTTGTTGGGAATTTATATTTTTAGGTTGAAAATTCAACTATTATGTTGAAAATTTAATTATTTTGTTGAACATTGAAGTATTTTGTTAAAAAGCCATCTTTTATAGTAGAAAAGACATTTTTTTGTTTGAAATAAATTAATAAATTTGAAAATTTTTAATTTGTATCTGACTGTTTTATTCCGTTCATAAAAGATTCTATGTTAAAAGTATTTCAAGATTAAAATGCTGGTATTTGAATAATAATGATCAAGGAAAATGAAAGTTAGACAAAGGAAAAATAAGGACATTTTGAAAATGAAGTTCTCGCCTGCCTAATTCTACTAGCAATAACTATAGTAAAACATTTTTGGAAACTAAAAAGTACGTACAGAAAGAGTGAAG
>CAKNYM010048583.1:1156-21537 GCA_932195095.1 Andricus curvator
TATATATATATATTAGAAACAATTAGAAAAAGTATTTGGAAATTTTTCACATTTTGTTCCATGAAAAGGCGGACTAATAATTTTTATTATTTTCTCCATATGATACAATTTGTAATATTCCAATTTTGATCAATAAAAAATATCTACGATCTAATTAGATCATTATTATGGAATTATTTATTATATACAGCATGAACGCACGCATGCGTCGCAGACAGGCTGTCATACGCAGTCATACGTGAAGTCGTCGTGATGGCGATATGAGACGCATTACGCACGCACTCTACCTACCCTCACAGCATTGCGACAGGTGAGGGTGGCATGCGTGCGTTATGACTCGCACAGAGTGCCTCGCACGCATGCGAGTACGGTGCGTCGCACGATTGTTATCTGGGTATGGTCTGGCGGATGCGATTAGTCCGATTTTTGCCCGGTCGTGTTCGGCCATGTCCATGTTTTGTATGGTCTGGCGGATGCGATTAATCCGGTTAAGTCCGAAATTGTACGATTTTTAGGAATGCGATTAATCCGGATCTCGTCCGGTTAAATCCGAAATTTGTCCTTTCTGACGAATGCGAATAATTTAGATCTTATCCGTCTTTGCCCGATATTTGTCTAGTTCTAGTTATTCGAACGAAATACACCCTAATCTTATCCGGTATAGCAAACTGAACTAAAAAAATGAAATTCGATACACTTATAGAGTATTTAATTATAAATGAGCGAAAACAGGATGTATAAAAGTTGTACGAGAAGTCATCTTTGATTACATTTTTAATGCACTTTGAGGAAAAAAATTAGAACACTTTGGAACGAAGTATGTTGTAACATTATCAATCTATCTAACCGGGGTCGATTATGAGTTTATCAATATGCTCAATTCAATTATAACTGCAGTTGGCTGATTTTAGTTAGAGATCTTAATTTTACTAAAAATTATACTAATTTTCAGTAATAGTAGTAATGTTGCATTTTAAACTTATCTCAATGATACTAATTTTCATAGAGACATTCGTTCAATTTGCGTTTACTTTTTCCTGTCCAGTAAATTGCAACCAACGATATACGTTGATTCCAATACTGATAGGATATTAAAACTAGCCCTAACCATTTTATAACTAAACTTGATGATTAAATAAACAAAAATTGAGTAAGATTGATTCTTACGATAAAAATTCCCACTAAAATTTAAATCGTTAATTGACGATAAAAGTGACGTATTGTAGATTCACTCAAGGGAGAGATGATTGCGTATTTTCGTGATTTGAATTTAATTTTAGAATGAATGATTTTATTATGAATTGGATTCTCCTTTCTTCCCTTCTTTTAGAGACTGAGATACCAAAATTTGTTCGCACAGCGAGGTCTCTATTGTTAGATAAAGTGCAATGTCGTTACGAATTCCATTCTGGCTCTATTCTTCTTAAAAAATTAAAACAAAATAACTGCCCATTCAAATTTCGGTATCTGGTGCAACCATGCACAACGAGGTCTTTATCGTGAGATAAAGTGCAATGTCGTTACAATAAATTTTGCACGCACTACCTTATCATTTATTAGATTCTCCACACTAAATGCAAACATGCACAACGTCTCCACAAAAACATGGAGTGCAATGTCGTTACAATCATGCATAAACTACTTTATATAAAAAAATAAAAATAAGTTTCCACAAACTCACTTCTACGATTCTAATTCAAGCAGAATTAGGATAGTATCCTAGAAGTGTTTCTTAAAATTTGTTGAAGGAGAATCCCGACTCGTTGCATCCTTTGAATGATGCTTTATATGATTCAAGTTTCTGTCTTCAATGACAGGTAGATCATTGAGCCAAAGAGAAGCTTCTTCCTCGTAGGGGATCGAGTAAGAAGTCCATTGGTACCGATACCGGGATGGATATATGTATAAAGTGTATTGGTACCACGCTATCCCTACTTATTAGCCGATGGCGCGCGCGATCGATCGTATGATCGAATGATTTCGTGAATCATCCATTCGTTCCACCTGCTTGTCCACTTATTAGTCAGAGGTATCATTATGAGGATAGAACGGACCGTCTCAATGTTGAATATTGAAATATTACGTACAATAATAGCATACCGTTTAGAGAACAGTAAAACAAAAACTATTTGAATCAATAATTATTATCACTCCCATCCACTGATTCTTCTTCCACATCATCGTCAATTCCATCATCATTCCCATAAACTCCTTTTTTTCCACATCATCGTCAATTCTATCATCATTCCGATCAACTGCTCCTTCTTCCACATCGTCATCAAATCCATCATCATTCCCATCAACTTCTTTCCAAGAGAGCAGTAGATTCACTTTCATGAATAGATTCATTTTCTATCGGAACCATATAATTATCCTCATCCTTGTTCAAAAGTTCATTAGTTTCCTCATAATTTTCCGTGTTACTATTCTCGTCTTTATCGAAATTCTCATTATTTTTGTTTGTTTATGAAGTTTCATTCTCGCTTTTGTGGGTTTTTTTCTGATGCCCTACCCAAAAACGAAAGCAAAATATTTAATTTTTTCGATACGCCCTACTATGCAGTAGTATTTTCTTGTTTTCACTTGAATTTCACCAAATTACAACTTAAACCTGCGGATACATTTTGGATAGAATCGGACTGCTTCCGGAGTCAATGTTTTTGACCGGATGAATTTCAGATTGAATCGGACGATTTTCCGTTTTCACTTGAATTTCCCCTAATTACAACTTAAACCTGCGGATAAATTTTGGATAGAATCGGACTGTTTCCGGAGTCGATGTTTTGGACCGGACGAATATCGGATTTGAGCGGACGATTTTCCGTTTTCACTTTAATCTCACCGAATGACTACTAAAACCTGCTGATTAATCTCGGATAGAATCGGACTATTTTCGGAGTTGATGTCTTAGACAGGACAGATTTCGGATTTAATCAGACGATTTTCCGTTTTCACCTTAATTTCACCGAATGACACCTTGAACCTGCGGATTAATTTCGGATAGAATCGGACTATTTCCGGAGTTGATGTTTTAGACCAGACAGATTTCGGATTCAATCGAACGATTTTCCGTTTTCACTTTAATTTCACCGAATGACAACTAAAACCTGCTGATTAATCTCGGATAGAATCGGACTATTTTCGGAGTTGATGTCTTAGACAGGACAGATTTCGGATTTAATCAGACGATTTTCCGTTTTCACTTTAATTTCACCGAATGACAACTTGAACCTGCGGATTAATTTCGGATAGAATCGGACTGCTTCCGGAGTACATGTTTTTGACCGGAAGAATTTCGGATTAAAGCAGACGATTTTCCGTTCTCACTTTAATTTCACCGAATGACAACTAAAACCTGCTGATTAATTTCGGATAGAATCGGACTATTTCCGGAGTTGATGTTTCAGACCGGACAGATTTCGGATTTAATCGGACGATTTTCCGTTTTCACTTTAATTTCACCAAATGACAATGTAAACCTGCATATTAATTTCGGATAGAATCGGAATATTCCCGGAGTCGATGTTGTTGACCGGAAGGATTTCGGATTTAAGCGGACGATTTTCCGGTTTTACTTTAAGAAACATAATTTCAGGTACTGAGTTCCAGACTGATTTCGGATCAAGTCGGACTCTTTCGAGAGTGAAAGTTTACGTTCGAATAAATTTCGGATTAGACCGGACTATTTTCCATTTTTAGTTCAACGAAAATAATTTCAGGTTTTGAATTCCGGACTAATTTCGGATCAAATCGGACTCTTTCCGGAGTCGAAATTTTTGGTCCGGACAGACTCCGGACATAATCAGACAAATTTCTGACTGTTTTCGTACAGTTTTCGGATTAGATCGGACATATTTCGGAAAAAAATCGTGAATCGGATTGATTTCGGATAAATTCGGACCAATTTCGGAATCCGAAATTTTTAGCAGGGTACTTTGCACATTCACAATAATTATTAATTATTTAAATATTTTTCATAAACATATTCAGAGTTTGGGTATTTTTCAAGGAATAGACACAATTTGTTTACAGAGTCAACTAAGATTGTCTTTCCGATGACTCTTTACTATGTTTTGTAAATTTACAAGAATTATTAATTATTTAAACAACTTTCCTAAAAAAATCAGAATTTCGCTACTTTTCAACGAATAGGCTGAATTTTTTACAGAATTAACTAAGAATATCTTTCCGATGTCTTCATTATGCTCTTCAAATTTCCAAGATTTATTAATTATTTTAAATATTTTCATGAGCAAATTAAGAGTTTGGCAATTTGTCGAAGAAACCCTCCCGTCAAATATCCTGCTCGACATTAGTTAAAACCGAGGTTAAAACGCAGCGAATACACAACTCGGTCGTATACGTCGCAGATGGTCATCCATCCGAGTGCTATGCGTGCTCGAAATGGCGTGACATCTGGACTCTTCTCGAGTCGAGATCATTTACTGTGTATTTCTATGAACATTTGTACGCGCCGACATTTTATAGGTTTTTTTTTTTACAAAGTTGCATGAAAATATTTAGAGTTGCACAATTATTTATTCTGCATCGTGAGAGGGTATACATGCGAAGCCGTGTACAAATCAAAATTATTGAAGTAAAAATTAATTTCATGGTATTTTATTGAACTTCATTTCCAAATGAAATAATAATAGGGTCATCCACTAATTTTTTTTTTATTTTTGCATATTAAAGTATATGCTCTAAAATCACTAATAATACCAGCATAGTGTAACAAAAACTTTTTTTCGAATTTATATTTGAAAGAGAAAAATGTGTACACATTTAAAATTCCTATTTCTGTCGCGCCCATTCCGCCATCTTGATGTGGCGTAGCTAGCCGCCAAACGCTTGCAAATCAGCCGGGCGATTCACGGTTCTTTCATAAAAATGCAAAAAAATCAGCACTACCATTGGTGTTTTGTGCCTCCATGCAAGAACACGTTTGTCAAAAATTCAGGAAAATTATTCATATCTATACCCAAAGGTGAGGAACGAAAAAAATGGTACAAAATTGTTCGTCGTGACATGTGCCCTAATAACCACATCTTTAACGTCAACAGTATATTGTTGCGAAGATCATTTCAACGTAAGAAAATATTTTTATTTAAAATAGAAAACTATCAAATATGCTTTTTTGATAACATAAAATCCGTACTTTACTGATATTCAACAGTGTTACATATATGGGATGCCGGGACGTATGTGCACTTTAACCTTAAAATCAAATTGTTTATTTGCGCAACAAGTATTATAAAATTATATATTTTTTAACTTTGGAATCATGCTACTATTTTAAAAGAAGAGTTGCCGCTAAAGAGCGAATATATATTTAATTCTTATATTTTATCAAGTGCAAAATCAAAGTATTGAATGTCGAGGTTAAAGCTGGCTTTATGTCAACATCTATAGTCGATTATTTCGTTTCCTTTCTGTTTCTTTTATTTAAACTAAAATAAATACGATATTATAATCTTGATCAAATAAATAACTTTAAATTCAATACAATACACCGGTTTGAATATTCAAAACGGTTATTTGAATACTTTTTCGCTTTCACTCCTCGAGTCTCAGCAACATTGAAACTGGAGCACTTCGCACAGTAATCACTTATAATAAGTGTACTCACTTTTGGCAAATTATCCGAACTGGCTTTAACGTATCCAGGCATATTGATACTTCATAAAAATAAACCCTTTTTGCAAAAAAACGTTGATTATTAATTATTTCGTTTGTTTTTATCAATCTGACCATGTATTTTCTTCGGTTTTGACGGCGCGTGACGTCACACCACGTGTTTCGAGCCGTGAGGGCGCCACATGTTTTCTTTTATAAATCGATATTTACGGTGGATATTTTATCACTTTTTAATAAATTATTATAAATTATTAAATAAACTAAATTAAGTTTTAATTTCACATTTTAATTCTTTGAGAGTCAAAGTTTATAAAAAACTCAACTATAAGGCAAACAAAATTTTTGTGGATGACCCTATTACATGTAAATCAATTGGTCGCGCGCGGAGCACGCGTATGAGGCTCTAGTTATTATTAAAATCACTCCACCGTTATGGTAGACAAAAAAATTGAAATTTCCAAACTTATATTCCACAAAAACGAATAGAAACTATGCAAGTGCAGATATTTTGTGGACAGATTAGAAGGAATTAAAATAATCGAAAATGAAGCATGTCAGAATGAAATTAATTAAATTAATTAATCTAGTTTAAAATTCTTAATTTGAATTTAGCTGACTTGGATTGGAGGTAATTTCTCACTTGGATCTCAGGTGTCGAGGAGGAAGCATCGTTGGTTCGTCACTGTTCCTACCTGCTCTAATTTTTATTACCTTGATAAGGGTGCTGTATGAGTGCCGAAACGTTGGTAAATATTTTGCATGCTTTCATATTGTGATTTGATAATAATAAAAATAAAAAAGACGAAAGAAATAAAAAAGAGAAGGAAGGGGATGTGGTTGGTTGCCTTCTCATTTTTCATTCCTCTTTTGTATGTGCAAAGAAACAAATTTTTTGGTTTTTTTAGGATTTGCAATAGGAGCATTTTGTGGTGTTTGTCCAAATTTGATCGTTGAATTCTTGTTTTATTTTCAGGAATTCTATACATTAACTTGATTATTGGACGTTAAATGGGATTTTGAATTTGATTTTAATCTAGTTTAAAATTCTTAAATTGAATTTAGCTGACTTGGATTGGAGGTCATTTCTCACTTGGATCTCAGGGGTCGAGAAGGAAGCATCGTTGGTTCGTCACTGTTCCTGCCTGCTCTAATTTTTATTACCTTGATAAGGGTGCTGTATGAGTGCCGAAACGTTGGTAAATATTTTGCATGCTTTCATACTGTGATTTGATAATAACAAAAATAAAAAAGACGAAAGAAATAAAAAAGAGAAGGAAGGGGATGTGGTTGGTTGCCTTCTCATTTTTCATTCCTCTTTTTTATTTTTGTGCAAAGAAACAAATTTTTTTGTTTTTTTAGGATTTGCAATAGGAGCATTTTGTGGTGTTTGTCCAAATTTGATCGTTGAATTCTTGTTTTATTTTCAGGAATTCAATACATTTACTTGATTATTGGACGTTAAATGGGATTTTAATCTAGTTTAAAATTCTTAAATTGAATTTAAAAATAACCATGACAAAAAAATTGAAATTTCCAAACTTTGTTGCACACGGAGGAATAGAAACCATGTAAGCGCACACATTTTGTGGACGGATTAGAAAGAATTAAATTAATCGAAAATACAGCATGTAAGTATGGAATTAAAAATAACCATGAGAGGTGTATCTACTGCTCGCATTAAGAGGACTTAAAAAAATGGAAAATATGTTCGCCTGCATGGAACACAACACAAGTGGCAATCGTTAAGGAAATAGAAAAGAATTGGTTTCGGAGATAAGCCTATTCTTTCGTTGGACACTTCTCCCGATGGAAAATTAGCACATTCAAAAAAATTAAATAATGCTCACTCTTTCGTTTATATCTGAAAATAATAATTTTTCTTTATTCTTCTCTTCTTACCGGGTTATCTTTCTGCACTCGTGAAAAAAATCTGAATAATGTAGGTACAACTTAGAAAAAAAAACTTATAAATAAAAAAAATTTTATCATTATCGTAGGTACAGTTGAGCTCTCGGATCCAATAACTCACCCGACTCTCGTACTATTTTACAAAGTACACATTTCAGTCAATTTTTAATGAATTTATCTAAAATATTCCAGACATTTTCTTTGAGCTATATAGAACAACTTTCTCGCTGGAGGTTGTTTTAAATCTGAAGTTGCCTCGATACTTTTTGTCTCCGAAAGTGAAAAAATGTGATTACCGATCGGTCTTAATTTTCAATTGGATGTTATTAAACAAAAGGTCATTTTCGACTTTTTATTATTTTGCAGGCGTTCGCTGAGTATACTTTGTCTTGTACTCAATTCTAAACAGTTTCAATAAAATTTGAGTTTATTCTTAAAACTAATTTTAGAACATAAGAAATTTTAAATTATTATTATTGAAATTTTGTCTGAACTTTTGTAAACATTTTCTAACACAATTAGAATTATTCTTATATTTTTTCTAAGAATTTTGTTTCAATTCCTGCACAATAAAAAAATTTCCCTACAGTCTTCTACATTCATTTCTCACAATTTCAGAAACCATCTCAAATCTTTGTAAATATTCTGTTAAAATTAATGTTTTAAAGTAAAAAATCATTTTTTATTTTCGTAGGAATCTTACAAAACAGTCTTACACATACATTATACATTATTTTTGTTTATTTCTTTGACAATATCAGCGGGTAAATTTGACATTTCAGCAACATGATTTTTTTATCACAGACAGAATCACTGAAACTGAAATGGGGCGTAAGATCACATCCAATGTTTTTAATAAGAAAGTTTCTTGACGGGGCCCCTTTTGTCATATCAAACGTGTTAGAATAGATCCATTGCCAAACTTTTTTTTTTTTTTAACAGTTCCGAAAGTTACTTTTGCGTTGACGACTAACTTCCATTGGATTTCAGAGTAAAATATCGAAGAGGAAAAAGGAAGAGGACGAAATTATCAGAAAATTACGTTGAGAAAATAATCCGCTATCTTCCACAGGTTTTGAGTTATAATATATTGAAAAATCGCCACTGTTTTGGATTTTCAGCGAAAAATCACTAAGTCTTAAAGAACACTGTGTACCTTTGCACCTAATTACTGTACGGAAAAGTATTCCACAGGTGAGTGAAAGTATACTCAATTTGATGTGATTACAAAGAAAGAACAATATCTTATCTATAATAGGACATAATTTAAAATCCCTGAAAGTTGACCATTTTGATGACGCGAGAGGATAAAATAGAGTCTACAAAAATCTGCGTGCATCTAAAAAAAGTCTATTAGTCCTATTAATTTGAGGAATTGCAAGGTTTCAAAAATTTCATTTTTTGTTGCATTTTTGACTGAAAACGGAGAATTTGTGTTTTTGGAAAATACCTCATTTCCTGTAAATCCCATGACAAAGTCCCTGCAGAATAAATAAAAGTTAAGCCAATTTAACGTAAATTTTTGTCCCAAAGAAGTGTATATAATTCATTTCTCATGTCTAGTACGTCTGCTTCCATCAATAAATAAAAAAAAATTTTATAACAAAATCTTGTTATCACCACTTATGATAACTTTTTGGCCAGTTTTTAGTATTTTTGTGGCTTTTTTAAGTACTTTTGCGACTTTTTAGTACTTTTTGTATCAACCAAAAATATTTTTATTATTAACTGTTAATAACAAAATCTTGTCATAACCCCTTTTGAGTTCTTTCGAGTACTTTTGTGGCAAAAACTTAATTGTAATTGATTTGAAATCTGTGATCATTTTTTCCATTAAAAATAAGTGAGTAATTGATTAGTTGAAAGTAATTACATCTCAAATGTAATTCATTATTGTAAAAAAAGAATAAATAAAGAAGTTATTAAATTAATGGATTGTATCTTAAAGTTCTGTAAATAATTGTTTGAAATAGTCAAATACGTTAAAATTAAGTAATTGAAAAATTAAATAGTTAATCAATTAACTAATTAATTCATGTATTAAAGAATTATGTATTATTGAATTTATTAATTGAATGAATCACTGACTTCATCCATGAGTTTAAAATTGTTTTTCATTTTTTTTTAATAAACACGCATTCGCACAAGGTCGCTTATAGTAAATTTGTCTGCTATTACACAAAATTTCATCTTTTTGAAAACAGCTGATCACACTGGCAAATTATGCAGAATGTAAAAGATGCGGCTTATTAAAAAGAGTATTTTTGGATCATTAGTCTCTTTATAAATTATGCATATTTGAAGACCTCTCAATAAGCGGGATAGATAATTCACACTACTTTATAACAATTTCCTTCGCATATCTCCCTCAGAATGCATAATTATAAAAATAATTACGATAAAAAATCATTTTAATGAGTCGCGTCTTTTATATTCTGTATATAACTTTGCGTTATGATCTACCTTTTTCGAGAAATATCAATTTTTCTGTAAAAACAGACCAATTTATTTCTCCTTCAACGTGGTTCATTTTTAACCCACAAGGAACAAAAAATCGAGAATGCACGTTGAGATTCGGACATGCTTTTGTTTAAGCACCCCTAATATTCATATGCTGTTAATTTATAAATAAACAAACGCTTTTTGCTACGTCCATGAAAGTGTTATGCTATTAATGATATATTATCACAAAATCTTCAGAATAAATACTCATAGTTATTATTAGAAACTGTTCAAAATATTATCAAACATTGTCTGTAAAAACGAGAGATCTTTTTTTTCGGTATCATATTTTTCGAGTCCTTTTATGAAATATGATAACTTCATGCTGTTATTATTTTCAATGCAGAAAAACGACTCTGGAATCCCACGAGTGGTTTCATTTTAGTATAACTGGAGACAGGTTTTTTAATCGTATTTCAATGCCTGGAATTAGCTCTGAAATAATAGTATTTTTACAGTGTTAACAAGAATGTTGATGTTCAGTGAATTTCATACCTACTAAAAAATCTTGTAACTGACTAAATTTTTATGTGAACATTTCAAAAACTTGGCAGATTACAACTTAATTTGCACAATTAATTGAATTTGCGAAATCGAAGATGTTGAAGTAATTACATACATACATAGATTAGCAGTTCGAACTCGAAAGTTCATTGCCTCACTACCTGATTCGGGTAGTGTTTCTAGGTGGATATTTACTACCAATGTGGGCCCACCACACCCACGACGGGCCAACAGCACGCAGTATTCCTGAACGGTCACCCATCCAAGTACTAACCGCGCCCAACAATGCTTAACTTCAGTGATCTTACAAGAACTGGTGTTATTTCAGCGTGGTGTCGCCGTTGGCGACGGTGAAGTAATTACAAAGTAAAATTTGATTAAAAATACCACTGTAAAAGTATAAAGAATTTATTTTTGTGAAAGTATATTTAAAAATTTTCAATTTGAAAGCTCCTAGTCACCAAGAAACTTTATCTACGTTTCTGTAGTGGAGAAAGACTTGCCATTCCGATAATTTTTTAGAACCAAGAAGTTTTAATTTGCTTATTTTTAATTAATATATGTCCTGCTTACAAAATTGTATATCTACATTTTTCAATACTCTATTTTTCCAATTGAAAAAATCAAATGATCTAAAAAAGAGGCGATTACTGACTCAGAATTAAATAAGTATATAATGCTACCATAGGGAAATTTTAAAAGATTACTTTCATTTATTTCTTCTACCTGAGATCATTAATACACTATGCTATACATTTGAAAATTCATTTTAAATGAAATGCATATTTGGCAAATATTCCAAATCGACGAGATTATTAGCAGCAGTTCTTGGTTACGGTGAAAAACTGGCAAGTAACAATTTCTTTCACTTGTCACGCTTATCCTGTCTCCTGACTCACATACACCACACGCATTCTTGGCCCATGCCACTTACACACATTAGGCATCCTTTCTATCGGTGAAGCACTGCTTCCGTCGTAGAGGCAACGGTTCCGTGGCTGGTTCGCGATACTAGCGCCTCGCATCGCTGGTTCCCGAACTAAGCCTACTTCCGACGTCTCATTCTCCGCGCCGTCCTTCTAAGCTTGGTGGGCATTGTCGCCCATGATCCAATTCACACCAGGTCTAGCCACGCGCAAGTAAAAAAAATTGCAGCCAATCAGCAACGATACCAGCTACACCGCCATATTGAATAAATGTACAGCTGGCGGCTGTGTTGAATGGTAACCAACATGGCCGCGGAGCTCGTATGCGCGATTTGGACGAAAATGGGACGTTGTTTGGCTAGACCATGAGTGAATTGGATCATGTTGTCGCCTCTATACCTATCTTCCCTCTACGGTAGTACTTTCCGCGCGTAGGTTGGGGCGCATTGGTGCGTGAAGCACTGAAGCATGATCCAAGAAACTACGGTCTCACCACTTGGGGGCAGAGATGGGTTGTGACATGTCACTCGAGGTTTTCTACGTATAATACATAAACGACGTAATATACGTAGAAAATGGTAGAAAACTATGTATAATACATATCAAAGATGGCGGACGTAATTCACGTGGGCTCGGATCAGGGTTGGTAACGTATAATACTCCACGTATTATACGTGGTTTTCTACGCGTATATTACCACGTATATTACCTCTCTAGTTTTCTACGTGATTTGACGTATATTACGTCCGAATGGAAACTTTCAGTGCGCATGCGTTCATATCGAAAAATACTTCTCATAGCCTATTTTTCTTGTGGGTCGTGGACGCCATGTTCGCTCGCGAATCTCGCGCCAAATGCCAATGTTTAAAAATTTCTTGCATTTTAATAAATCTTTAAGCAGTTTGAGGTTATAATTAGGGAGACCCTGCTGAATGACATATATATTATTCAATATGATCCATAATAATTATTATCGAAAGAATCAACAATTATTTACATAGCTGTGGCTTTCTAGACATTCTAGGCTCGTATTTTTTAACATCTTATCACAGAAGACACTTTGTGAAAGTTTTCTATCCTTGCTTCTTCCGCTCAAAAAACAAATCCTTCCATGGGATTGCATTATGATGTTGGGTATTTCTGTGCAGTCCAGGCATAATTATTATTTGCAATTACTATAACGCATTCAACAGAATTATTAATAATTATTATAGGTTATGTACATGTCAACACTGATTTTACAAGTCGGCCATCTTGAAAACGTAACTTACAAGAGTTTTCTACGGTTTTCTACTGTTTTCGACGTATATTACGTCAAAAACGTATTATACGTAGAAAATACTCGAGTTACGCGTAACTGACCAACCCTGGCTCGGATAGAGCATAATATAACCTCACTTTTTTAAATTATGCTTACGTGTACCTGAAGACCTGAAATCTGTAGCACTATTCCTGATCAATAAATTTGTTTCTAAAATGTTGCTAAACCAAAATAAATCAAGAACAGCCAATATCCCTTGGAAAGATATAAATTTTAAGCGTATGAAAATAAAAGTAAATAACAAGGATGCGTTTGCTTAGGATACCATCTGATACCATGTTGTCGTACTTATACTCGTGCTCCACATGCTTGAAAACGTTGCAGATTATGAAGTACAATAAACACGTATATTACTATTAAAAAAAATAGTTTGTTTATGAAAGCGATAAATAATGACAAATAATTAATTAATTGCTCAATATTAGTTGTTTCTGTAAGGCAATTGGGTAATGTTAGAATAACGAATTCAAAAATCCCGCCCATATAGTCACGTGATCAAATGTAAAATACATTTGTAGAAAACTAAGGACGTAATATACGTAGTAATATACATGTAGAAAACCATGTAATATACGTGATGTATTATACGTACCCATCTCTGCTTGGGGGTACGAAATACGTTCAAGCCGCGTCTCGTACAGCGACAGCCATATTGGTTACCATGACAACGCAGAGACGCTATCCTAACTAGGATTGAAATTATTTCGCGTCATGATGTAGCACAGAGTTTCTCAAACTTAGATACTTAAATGTAGATAATAAGAATGTATTTAATACCTCTTTTAATTCTTGAAGATACATAGTTTTACATTTAATAAAAATTGCAAATTTGAAACTATTTATCCCTAAAGGACACTTGGGATCACTGAGAACCCATGGGCTTTCCGATTGTTTACGTTTTTTTTTTTCAAGTATTTTCATCGGATAGTTGAATTATCATTGAGGTTTTGGAGATATTTTTTTCTATTTTATAGTATTTCAACTAAAAATCAATCGAATTTCCAACAAATTCATTTTTAACCAAGAAGGTGAAATTTCAACTAATGAGAGCCCTAATAGCACGGAACGTTCCTGGGACGTTCCCGGAACGTTCCGCGGGAACTTTCGGAACGTTCCAGCGGAACGTTCCAGGAACGTTCCCGGAACGTGTAAAATGTCCGCCGCTTGGGAACGTTCCACTGGAACGTTCCAAACATAAATTAACGTTATTGTTATTATTATCAATAAATATCTCGTAAACCGTAAGTGATAGGTTAAAATCGATGTCAGTTTATGATACGGATATCATATTATAGTGTAGTATATGCGGTACTCAAAACTCAAAAATGACATCCATTTTTACCTATCTCTTACGGTTTACGAGATAATTGTTGTTAAAAATAACAATAATGGAAAGTTCCCCTCAGGTCCCAGTGGAACGTTCCTGGAACGTTCCAGTGGAACGTTCCCAAGGGGCGGACATTTTACACGTTCCGGGAACGTTCCTGGAACGTTCCGCTGGAACGTTCCGAAGGTGCCCGCGGAACGTTCCAGGAACGTTCCCGGAATGTTCCGTGCTATTAGGGAGTACTCTTTCACCAAAAAAGACGGATTTTCAACCAATAGTTCAATTTTCACCGAAAACAGATAAATTTTCAATGAAATAGTATAATTTTCCACCAAGAAGAATTAATTTCTATGAACAAAGATAAATTTTCGACAAAAAATGGAAGTTACATTTTCAGTTAAAAAAATTAATTCTATAAATAAGAAACATCTCATTTGCAACCAAATATTTTAATTTTCAAATGAATTTCCAACCAAAAGGAATTAGTCAACAAGAAGATTAAATATTCTCCCACAAATTACGAATTTTCATTAAAATACAGGAATTTTAAACCGAATATTTGCATTTTTAACATGAGAACAAAAGAAAGGTTTTTGAACTAAAATGATGAAACATCGACCAATTTTTTTTTTTAACAAAGTATTCCACTTCCAACTAAGTAATTGAATTTTCTACCAAAAAAGATGAATTCTTAACGTACGAAAAACGTGATTTTTTATATTTTAATCAAAAAGGATTTTAATTTTATACCAAAAATAGCTGAATTCAACCAAAAAAGATGAATTTTCTACAAAATGGTTTGAATCCTCAAGCAAAACAGATTAATTTTCAATCAAATAGTTGCGATTTTTGACCATAATGATAAAATTAATTTCAACTTTAATTTATTGAGAAATCCCTAACTCGTCAGGTTAGTCAGGTTAGTCAGGTTACCTGACCTGTAGCACTCTGCAATTTAAAAAAAGTATATGTTTTTTTCACTCTAGAATGTTTTTGTAAAAATACATGTATTAATTATGATATATATTTGTTTAAACAATAAGTGCTTTAAATTCTCTTTAATGAGCATATTCTCGAGAGCATTTGCTCAACATAAATTCTTGGGCATTTAAGAACTCTACGTACGTTACAAATAACCAAGACAGGCTTAACATAATTTGTTTTTGCCATGCATACATCTTTTTTGCCACACCGTTAAATAAATCATGAAAGTTATACAAAGTTTTAATTATAAAAGTATATTTAGTATTGTATTGTTCATATTTTTACTGTGTTTGCCATTATAATATTATACAAAAAATACATTCAATGATAAAAATCATAGTTAAACTGGCAACACTTTCTGTGAACAACATTTTCAGTAGTATTTAATACGAATCATTATAATTATTAATTTTTAATTACAATATTTATAATTGATTTTTGTATCATAATTAATTATTGTATTTGTAATTAATAATTATTGAGATATTTAGTATTGTATACTTCATATTTTTTACTATGTTTGCTATTACAATAATTATACAATAATTATAATGATAATTACAATAATGATAATAGATTTATTTATCACAATTAATTCTTGTATTGGTAATTATTAATTATCAATTAATTATTACATTTATAATTATTAAGTATTAATTAATTATTTTATTTGTTATTATTAATTAATCAATAATTATTTTACTTGTAATTATTAATTATTTATTGGAATTTGTAATAATGTGAATAATAAAACCATTATTTTAGTCGACTGTGCACAACTAGTACAAATTATTTATAATGATTTCTGTAATAAAAAGCACAATAAAAGAAAATTTTTAAACTCTCTTCGTTCTTTCCAAAATCGATAGTGTGAATAGTATGGGATTATAATTCTTCAAATATGTTGCAAAGAAGCACTTTCAATTTTCTAATAACATGCTCTTTTACATTTTATACTTTTTATAAATATATGTCATATGTTCCTGATTTTTATTTTCGCTTTATACGATTATTTACTTATTTATTATTTCTGTTTTCGAGTTTTTTCTGCAATTATCACATGCAGCGTTGAACCTGCTTTAAACTTCCCGCTTGACGTCCTTTTAAACATGGAGGTCACTGTACGAATTCCTATGGGCCATTTGATTGGTTCACTTTATTTTAGTTGCACGTGGCGAGACCATAGTTTCTTGGATCATGTACTGCTCATTTTCAGTCTTTCGACACTGTTCGACACCTTTTGAAGTTCCACCAAGGTTTTATTTTGGTTCATTTAATCACACTAGCAATACTTTACAAAATGAAAATCTGAATGCAAATACAAATGTTTCTTTTAAGAGTAAATTTGTCTATGAAAAAATAAATGGGAAATAGATGAATTAATAATTCGTCAGTTTTTTACGTCAATTTGTAATTAATTGTAAGTAGTAGAAACTAATTATCAGTTGAAGGGTTGCAGTACAGAACTAGATAACCAACATTTTGCATAAAAAATTCTTAAAAAATCAAATTCATGTTGTATTAAAGGGATTTGTTCAAAATCTCATTTTTAATATAGTAATAAAAAGATTTAAAACTCAAAACCAGACACTGACTGCACTGGTCTCCCATCTTTTTTTAAAACCTTTTTCTAACCATATTCCTCTTCCTAAAAGTTTGTAAATACTGTAAAATAATAAAATCCACACTTTTTTTGAAGAAAGGCCTTCAATAAAACTATTTGCCACTTTTTTCAGCACCAAAGGCCAATCAAATTCCAACCTAAAATATTAAATCTTCATTTTTCTACAAAATTCCACTTTTAGGAGGTTTTTTTTCACTTTACTTTTTGCCTTGTGAGCAGAAAGGATATTTTTGGAAATTATTGTCGTTTATTTATAAAGAAAGACATACCTTTCTTCTTTCAACGAAAATCGGCTGTCACAGTGCGATGCCGTCACATGAAATCTTTTATTTTACCGAAAAAAAATCATTTTTTTGCAGGAAAACTTTTGTATTCTTAATCAGCCTTCTCATATCTCGTGAGTAAGTTTTTATTATTTTTGAAAATTGATTTTTAGTCGCTATTTCAAAACCTATTAAATTTGAACCTCCAAATTCTTGAATTATTTTCTCGGAACTGGTTAACTTTTTCTAATCAAACTCATTTTCTCCCAATTTTGCAACTCAATATCTCGGGAGAAAGTTTTTATTTTTTGTTTAAAGTGAAAATTACGCTTTTTATCGTGATCCGCAACCGAGCCTGTTCCAATTTTAGGTTCTTGTCACTTTGTGATTGTGAACTTCCACATTCTATTTCTCGGAACTGGATAATTTTTTTAAATTATACTTTCTTGGTCTCAACTCAGAAACACTTCAGCATTGGAGTAATCTTTTATATATTTAAATCGTGATTTCGATTTTACAAGATGTTATTTCGCTCTCCTGAAAAATTACGATTTAGTTGGTTATCAAGTTCTGTACTACAACCCGTTAGTTATGCCTTGAAACTTCTCGTCAATTTCACCCTTAAATGTGTATTTTTCCAAATCTAATTTTAGAAATTTTGAACAGGGACAAAACAAAGAAAATTGCATTCGTTTAAGTGTCGAAAATAATTCAAAAACTAAATTCCGCAAATTTCGAAAATAATTATTCTTCCTTTTAAAGTCTCACCCTACTAAAAAAAATCAGGAATTGTTACAAATGTTCAGAAGTTGTGACGATTTCTGACCATTCCTGACGGGCCCTATCAGGTATGTAGTTCATATCAACTAGGACCATAGGTAGGCCTACCGAAATGGACTAAAAATTAAAAAGAATTTTTTTTTCAATGTTGCATATACATATTAAAAAATTCGAAATTCAGAAAATATTCCTAAAAAGTTTTTAATTAGGATACATATAATGTATCTCGTAAAGGGATAGAGATATGTCAAAACGGACATTTTCAGATTCATCTTCAGAGTCACTTAGTGTACATATACGTATTGGTAATTAAATGCAAGTAGAAAGAGAATATGCAGGAAAAAATATAAACAATTAATATTAATGTCCTGGGAAATATAAAAGGGATTAGGTTTTATCGCATTCTCTTCTTGGCACCCTAATAAAAGGATTATTTATCCTTCGAACCCAATTTCTAATGATTTCTGAACATATTCTCACTAATTCTGACTTTTCCTGACGATTTCTGCCGAGAAACGTAACAAAGATGAACGGAAATGATCACAAGTCCCAACTTTCTTTCTGATGATTCCTGACTTTTTTTAGTAGGGGAGGACCTTTTTCTACCAGCGCTTGTGTTTTTCTTTTATTAACATAAGCTTTTCCAGCCTCTGTACAACTTTAATTCTTTTCTGTTTGCCATTCTGATAAATTCAGTTTTCCTTTTTACGGTTTATACGAAGTAAATAACCACGACTACTTTAGGTCCCGGAAGCTGGAATTACAACATTGTCATATCGATATGGGCACTATGCCATAATTTAGTGCTTATTTAGTGCTAATGTATGCATAGTGGTAATTTTGGTCACAAACATTTAGTAATGCTAGCTTCAGCTGAAGCCACAACTCCGGTATGACAAACTCGGAAACTATTAATGATATCAAACCCTCTTTTGCGCAAGAATTTAATGCTAATTAAGTGCTCTGGAAGTTAGTGCTTATTTATTGCTAATATATGCCGCAATAACTAGATTTCTGCCTCGTAATTTTAGTCAGAAACATGTAGTAATGCTAACTGCAACTGACTCTGGTATGTGGAACTGGGAAACTATTAGTGATATCAAATTCTTCTTTGCGCAGGAAGTTAGTGCTTATTCAGTGCTAATATATTCCGCAAGAACTAAATTTTTGTGCCCTTTAATTTTAGTCAAAAATGAAGTAATGCTGGCTTCCACTGACTCTGATATGTGAAACTGGGAAACTATTAGTGATCTCAAATTTTCCTTTGCTCAGGAAGCTAGTGCTTATTTATTGATAACATATGCCGCAAAAACTAAATTTTGTGCGCGGTAATTTTAGTCAAAAACATGTAGTAATGCTGGCTTCAGCTGACTCTGATATGTGAAACTGGAAAACTGTTAGTGATATCAAATTTCCCTTTGCTCAGGAAGCCAGTGCTTATTTAGTGTTAATATATGCCGCAAAAACTAAATTTTGTGCCCGGTATTTTTAGCCCAAAACATGTAGTAATGCTGTCTTCAGCTGACTGGTAAGTGAAACTCTGAAAATATGAGTGTCATCGAACTCTTTTCGGTGCAGGAATTTAGTGCTTATTTAGTTTTCATATATGCCGGGAAAACTAAATTTCTTCCGAGTATTTTCAGTCAAAAACATGCAGTAATGCTAACTTCCGCTGAATCTGGTATGTGAAACTATTAGTTATATTAAATTCCCCTTTGCGCAGGAAGTTAGTGCTTATTTTGTGCTAATATATGACGCAAAAACTAAATTTTTTGCACTGTAATTTTAGTCAAAAACATGTAGTAATGCTGGCTTCAGATGACTCTGGTATGTGAAATTCTAAAACTATTAGTGTTATCAGATTCTTCTTCGTGCAGGATTTCAGTGCTTATTTAGTGCTAATATATGCCGCTAAAAATAAATTTTGTGCCCGGTCATTTCAGTAAAAAACATGTAGTAATGCCAACTTCAGCTCACTCTGGTATGTGAAACTCTAAAACTATTAGTGTTATCGAACTCTTCTTCGCTTAGGAAGTTAGTATTTGTTCAGTGCTAATATATGCCGCAAAAACTAAATTGCGCCCAGTAATTTTCGTCAAAAACATGTATTAATACTGACTTCAGCAGACTCTGGTATGTGAAACTGGGGAACCATTAGTGATATTAAATTCTTCTTCGTGCAAGAAGTTAGTGCTTACTTGGTGCTAATATATGCCGCAAAAACTAATTTTTGTGCCCTGTATTTTTAGTAAAAACCATGTACTAATGCTGGCTTTAGCTGACTCTGGTATGTGAAACTCTGAAATTATTAGTGATATCAAATGCTGCTTTGCGCAGGAAATTAGTGCATACTTCGTGTTAATATATGCCGCAAAAACTAAATTTTGTGCCTGGTAATTTTGGTCAAAAACATGTAGTAATGCTGCCTTCAACTGACTCTGGTATGTGAAACGTGGAAACTATTAGTGTTATCAAATTCTCCTTTGAGCAGGAGTTTAGTGCTCATTCGGTGCTAATATATGCCGCAAAAACTAAACTCTGTGCCCGTTAATTTTAGTCGAAAACATATAGTAATGATGGCTTCAGCTGACTCTGGTATGTGAAA
>CAKNYM010048583.1:28101-117911 GCA_932195095.1 Andricus curvator
TTGTTCATAAAGCGCGAGTATCGAAACGTAAACAGTCAGGGCCGCCTGAACGTTTTCCATAATATTACGCAATATACTCGACTGAGTACTAGTACATTGATATTAAAACATACGTTTTTTCATTGTCTTGTTTTTATAATTAAAGAAAGTGCGCGTCCTATCAAAAAATGGCCAAAAGCAAATTTGTAGATGTAAGTTAGACGAAAAATTTTGTTAATTAAAATTTTATTATATCTTGTGCCGTTTATCCAAAAATTAAATTTTGTATTTTAAACATATTTTTTCACGATTAAAACAAAAACTGCACGCCCTACCAAAAAGTAATTTAGAACAAATTTGTAGATCTTTTTTGGTTGAACAATTTTGTCTATTCATTTTTTTTCGTACCTTGTGTAGTTTTTCCAAAAATTAAATTTAAAAAATGTTTAATGTTATTTTTGCGATTAAACAAAAACTGCGCGTCCTATCAAAAAATTATAAATAAAAAATTTGTATCTGAAATCGAAATTTATTTTTACATTCTCATCATTTAGATGGACTGTCTTTAATTCATGTGATTTTGGACCTATCAAGTTTTCTTCAATTCTCGACGTTTTGAGAATAGTTTTTACGAACATGTCTGTCTGTCGGTCTGTCTGTTTGACGACGCGATAACTTTCGAAGGAATTTTCTGATTTGAATACAGGGCAAGTTCGTTAGCCAGCCTTCTACTGCCAATAGTTATGGTTTTGTCCACGGAAAATCAAACTGAAAAACGTAATAGTTCAACTTTCCCACGAAACTATGCAAGATACAATAAAAAGACAAGAGAAAAATTATTTGTTTTTAAAAGTTCTACAAAATTGCTTGCAACTATTTTTCAATAGCATTAATAATTTTTTTTTTAAACATAGAAAATGTCATAAGAAAATCTAAAATTCAAATTTATAGCTAAACAACGCAAAAGACGATGAAATAGGGCAACGGCAAAATTTCTCTTTTCGAATAAACCTACAAAATTTATTTTTACCATTATTCAATGGAACCCATATTTTGGCGGGAAAATTTGAATTTTTACATACTCATCATTTAGATGGAATGTCTTAGATTCATGTGATTTTGGACCTATCCAGTTTTTTTCAATTATCGACGTTATGAGACCCCCTGAGTCAGAAAAAATATTTTTTACGAACATGTCTGTCTGTCTGTTGTCTGACAACGCGATAACTTTCAAAGGAAGCTTCTGATTTGAATTTTCTTTTGCACACTGGTTTATGGTCCGAAAATACAGGTCAAGTTCGTTAGCCAGCCTTCTACTGCCAATAGTTATGGTTTTAGCTATGGAAAATCAAACTTCAAATCAAAAATCAAATTTACAGCTAAACAACGCAAAAGTCCATGAAATGGGCAACAGCAAAATTTCTCGTCTCGAATGAACCCACAAAATTACTTTTTACCATTTTTCAATAGAACTCATAGGGGTCATTCACAAAATACGTGATACATTTTTTAGGAACTTCTGACCCCCCCCCCCCCCCGCGTGATACTTTTTCCATTGTTCTTAACATGAAGAATGATACTTCGATAAACTACCCCACCCCTAAACGTATCACGTATTTTGTGAATTACCCCATAGTTTGGCTTGAAAATTTGAATTTTTACATTCTCATCAGTTAGATGGAATGTCTTAGATTCATGTGATTCATCCTTTTGCACACTGGTTTGTGGTTCGAAAATACAGGTCAAGTTCGTTAGCCAGCCTTCTACTGCCAATATTTATAGTTTTAGCCATGGAAAATCAAACTAAGAAACGTAAGAGACCAAAATTATCAACTTTAAAGGTTCTACAAAATTGCTTTTGACTGTTTTTTCAAATTATAATAACAAGACAATGAAATCCCAGGCCGAGGAACAGAAATAAATGTAATATACATTTGATATAAAAGTGTTGAATATAATGTAGAAAAGTTCACATTTTGTATGTGTATTTGTATTTATTCATGAAAAGTTCCTAGGGCTACATAGCCCTATAAGGAACAGGTGATACATATGACAATTAAAATGTGACGGCGATCGATTTGACAATTGAAATCAAAAATAGATATTAACATGAATCCCTGATTTTGGTTTGAACTAAGTTTCTCAGTTTACGAAATTCGGCAAATTTGTCAAAAGCTAAAGATAAAAATTTTGTTAGACAAATAACCTTTCTATTTATATCTTTTTCAATAAAAATTCTTTTCCAATCATAAGTGGAGAGGTGCTCGAGACATTCGACTTCATTTATATTTTTGAGATTGCTTATAGACAGAGGGGATATACTAGAGGAAGGATCAAAGGAGAACTGGTATTGCATGCTGATAAGGTCGTGGTTTAAGAGGAATGAGATTGAGTGTTGACTAGAAGAGAATACCTTGTCTAGATAATCAACAATCATCATGTCAATCCATGTACTAGAATGATCGGTGTGGTGCGTGGTATTATGTGGAACTATAGATAATCCGGCGGAGAACACTACTGATTTTAAATAGTTAGTTAAATTGTTAGTGGCATTAAGATTTGTGTTTAAGTCACCAGTAAGTACAATGTTATTAAAATTTTGTATGAGGTCAAAAATATCAGTCTCAAGTTCTCTACAGTAAGAGGCATTAGGAGGTTTGTAAGTCACACCCACCAACATGCTGTCATGAAACGAAGATACCTTGATAAAAAGGTATTCAGCAATAGGGTAATTGGCAGGAGGACTCATTCCAACCTGTACACCCCTTAAGCTGTCATGAATGTAGAGACAGACCCCACCCCCTCTTCTCTCATCTCTATCTCTGCGGAAAAGTGTGTAATGATCAAGTGCTATGAGGCTAGATGGAATGTTAGGCGTAAGCCAGGTCTCAGACACGGCTATGATATGGTAGGAACAGGACATAAAATGATGTTTGAATTCGTGGAAATGGGCAGGTAAAGACTGAGCGTTAACGTGACAAATATTTAAGGTTTCCATTTTGACAGTGATAAGAAACGTTCAAGTATAGTTAAATATAGAAGGGTCTGATATGTGTTAACCAACAAAATCCAGTTCACATGATTACAGATGAAAACAGGGAATAAGGCACGTATAAAGGTAAAAATTATAAAAGCAATAAGCATTATATAGTTAACATGCGAATTATTTAAGATATCCATTAAAAATGTAAAATGGTTAGTTTTAAGTTACAAGTTACCTGAAAGAATGGTATCACATAGGAAAATATAGTAGTAATAGAAATAACATGATCAATAACCAACAGAGCCCAAATTAAGTAATTACCAGCCCTATGCATTGACGTTAGTTCACGTAGCTTCTTAGCGTAAGCTGAGTTGTAGGTGGCGCTGGGTGGCATGTAAACCTACTATTGCATGTGACGCATGGTAAAAATACAAAAGAATATTGTTTATTTAACAACATACAATAGATATCAATTAATAATAACTTAAAACAGACATTAAACCAAATAATTATTTTTTTAACCCCTGTTAATATAGATAAAAAATCTTATTTAAATTAATAAAAATGGAATTAGATTAGCTTCCAATATTGCATCAATATTTTTTTTAACCATTATAAATAATTAAACATATTAATTATAAAATTCTATTGATCAGTTAGGGGACAAAAATTGTGCTACTAAAAAATATTAAATTTATTTTAATAAGGTAAATTATATAAGTAGATATATATGAAATATAATCAGATCCTAGTAATTTAAAGATTAATTTTTCAAATTAAAAATTATGTAAAAATTTCTTTGATAAACAATTTTTACGTAGAACTTATTAATTAGCTTTTGTTAAATAAACATTAAAATTTATTGATTATCTGCGAATGCTCTCTATAAAATATAAAAGAGAAGAAATAAAAGTATTATATAATTCTCTTTAAACATATATCAAGAAACATTTATGAGGGAAGAGGGAGTAAATAATAACAGAATGCATAATAAATATGTATATACTATATTTCCATTTTTAACACATGAGAAATATATATTTGGAATTGTGTTTGAACTTTTTTGGTACAGTTATTATATACTTTTAGTTTTTGGACGTTTTCTTTGGTTACATATTCGATTTCAATTCAGTCTTGGTCCAATAATATTATTATATAAATTAATGATTGATTAATTTATAATTATTATATAATATTAATAAATAAATATTAATTTAATAAATAAATAAAATAATATTAATTTTATACATTTTTTCAATTCAAATTGATATAACGTATTCAGCCTCTCAATCGAATTTAATAAGCTAATAATAACATTTGAAATACAATATTTAGTTGTTTTTCTTTAATTTAAAATTATCTTAAAGTTACCTAAATATTGTATTTCTAATTTTATTATTAAATTTGGTGTAGAGGCTGAATACGTAGTGTCTATTTTAGTTTATACAATTTTTCAATTAAATTGACACTACGTATTCAGCCTCTAAATCTAATTTAATAACCTAATAATAAAATTCGAAATACAATATTTAGTTGTTTTTCTTTAATTTAAAATTATGTTAAGTTAACTAAATATTCTATCTTTAGTTGTATTATTAAATTAGATTTAGAGGCCGAATACGTCTTTTTTTTATTTATATATTTTTTCAATTTAAATTGACACTACGTATTCAGCCTCTAAATCCAATCTAATAATAAAATTCGAAATACAATATTTAGTTGTTTTTTTTAATTTAAAATTATTTTTACGGAAACTAAATAGTGTATTTCTAATTTTCTTATTAAATTGCATTTAGATGCTTAATATGTAGTGTCTATTTTTATTTATATATTTGTTCAATTTAAATTGACAAAATATATAAGTAAAAATAAACACCGCGTATAAAATACATACTTAACCTCTAAATCTAATTTAAAAATAAAATTAGAAATTCAATATATAGTTTACTTCAAAATAAGTTTATGTGAAAAAAAACGAAAGAAAATAAACTGTATAAGTTTTTAAATTATAAATAAATACAATAAACTTACTACTCCGAGAACAGTTCTTCCATCAGCCGCTTTTATTACTCTTTCCAACAAAATATCTTTCGGAGCAAAATTTAACTCACACACTTTATGCCCCGGTTTTAAAATTAAATCGTCGCGTCTTATTGCTTTCTGCCATAGTTTTACATTTTCTTCACCTTTTGGCACAAGAAAAACACTAACTTTCGTAGGATTAGAATCATAACCCGAAGTACATCCTGGGGTAATACACCGGTTTCCGCCTTTTCTTTTCTTTTCAACTATTCCCGTGTTTTTGATTTTCTTTTCTTTTGGAGGGTCTTTTTCGTTCTTAATTTCCCCCATAATTTCGAATTAAAATCATTTGTCAAAAAACTTGCCATTAGATAAAAATGGTAAAAAACGGAGCCTGCCTATACATCTGACATGTATTTGTTGACAAATTCAGGTTTACATGCCACCCAGCGCCACCTACAAGTCAGCTTACGCTAAGAAGCAGTGTGGACTAACCGAAATACACGGGCGATGCATAGGGCTGGTAATTACAAATAGGGTTAAGCAGAGTCAAATAGTTGCTGAAGTGACAGTGTAGATATAAATCTAAGAGAATCTTCAGTGGTACTGAAGCACGAAAATTTAAGTATACCGTAGAAGGATAAATCTTCGAAATAGAGCGAGAAACAAGCTTAGCATTTTTTATAGAATCTCGTGCAGTCGACACAATAATAGATTTTTCAGATAAAAAATGAAACACAATATAGTCAGGATTACTTTGATTTAACAGATGTTTTTGTAGAACATAATAAATTCAATTAGAACAGTTAGAATAACTGAGAAACTTTTGTGTTATTAAATTCAAGTTTTTAATTGAACAAATTATTGAGTATGGTAAATGAGTTGGAAATCGGTCTAATTGACAAAATATGTTTTATTTACCGACATATATACTTAGGATGATACTAGGAAGCAGTAGTTGCTATTTAAGTCTCTCGACGGTCTGCAAATTAGCCAGGTAAATTCGCGGAGATCCATCCTCTCTGCGACAAAAAATTTTTCCGCCCGCAATCCAAAGATGTTTGATTAATTTTTCTCTTCTGAGACCCAAGACAATGGCGTAAATTTTCCGGTTCAAAGGTGAAAGGGCCTCGCGTAGATAAACAGGGTGTTTATCTTGGCTCGGCCACCCGACGTTTTCAGTAGAGAAGTCTCTAAAGACATTACGCCTCTCAATGAATTTATCTCGCAGTTGTTGATTGCCGAGTTTCGCGACAATGATGGGCGGGTTGGAGGATTTTGTGAGCGCAGGTGCCTCACTTCCTTGCACTCTGGACACGCACTCATTGCTCTAATTGTTCAATGACAGTTATTGGTAAATCCAAAAACAACAAGAAACCAGCAGTTTAGAAAAAAAAACTTGCTCAGACGCACCAGAAACACACAAAGTCACTACTTGCAAACTTTTATTTGCAAAAAGAGCAAGAAAAACACTCGAAAATACAATACTCCGGAGAGCAGCAAATCGACACGTCCGCTCCGACCACCGTTACCAATACTTTTTTTTTCGGACAAAAAAAATTTTTGGACAAAATCGGGTGCAAAGAACGAGATGCGTGATGAGAATGTGTTCGTTAAGGCCGAAGAAGCTTCAACAAAAGAGAATTCACAGTCACCAATTTACAGCTGTCGATGCTTTGACCTATAATTTTAAATGGTCTATGCACAAATGTGGGGGAAATACATTATTGACCGCGAAGCGCGAGAACCAACAGTCGCGCGCCCTAGGCGCGCTCAAACTTGCGAGCGAAGCAAGCTGCGCGCCATAAGAATCCTTTTCGGTTTCAATCCTTTTCGGTTGGCCTACCTGCGGTTCTAGCCGATGAGCTACCTGATAGATTTGAGTTAACCTGTCTTCTGAAATAGTCAGACTCGTCAGGAATGGTCAGGATGTTCAGAAATCGTCAGAACTTCTGACCATTTGTGACGATTGCTGACCTTTTTTTAAGTAGGTAAAGGGAAAAGAAATCTTAAAAACCAATTAATGAATCAAAATTTCGCTAGACATTAGTTCTAGATATTCATTTAACGAATTTATGTTGAAAATTTTGTACAAATCGGTTCAATACTATAAGCTCCAGGTCGACTGAATCACTAAAAAATCGAATTTTTTCAGTTAAAAGTGTAAAATTTTGAAAAATAACACAGCCACACAAAAAAAGAAAAAAGTCTGGAACTTTTGACGAGACACATGTTATTATATGTATTTTGAGTCGCTGAATCCGAATCTGAGGTCAAAATAGCACCTTTCGCGATTTGTTTTCGACATAACCTCAAAAAATCGTATTTTTGAGTATATCATGGTGAAACATGATTTTATTATAGATTTCAAGCTGCTGGATTCATATATAGTATTGATTCAGTGATATAATACCTCCCCAGGGCTAAGTATAAGGGCTTTCCGGCTTTGATGAGGACAATGTCAACTCATCGCCAGACACACTACAGCTTCATTCTCACACCCTAACGTCCCCCTGCAGGGCAGCGCGCCTTCGCTGGCTTCGTTACTGACTGAGCTGGAAGGTGAATCATTCTACACATCTCTTTTTAGAGTAGCTGTCATCACTTCCAGTACCTAGTGTAGTAGCAGGTATAATGAGACCGAATATTTGAGTGAATTCAATGGATGCAAATGAATGGACACTATAGTCCGAGGATTTATGATTGAATCATAACACAAGAGGCTCAGAACTCACAGTTCTGAAGAAACGTAGTAAGCCTACTTACGATCAATATGATGAGAAACACTTCTCTAAGAGAAGATTGTTATAATACAGTATATTCTTGTAATAATGTAACAGATTTGTTCGGTACTATGTAAATTTGACTTAAAAACTGGGGTTTACGGCATTTTGCTGCTGAAATGAGTTTTTTTTGGACATTATGTCATAAAATTATCAGTTATATAACTAATCTTGCTCTATTTTTTGAATCAGTAGCTTGAATCTCGTAAAAAAACAGGTTTTTCCATGACATACTCAAGAGTGCGGTTTTTTGAGGTTATGTCGAAAACCAACCGTGAAAGGTGCTATTTTGACCTCAGATTCGGATTTAGCGACTCAAAATATATATAATAACATGTGTCTCTTCAAAAGTGGGTGACGGTCAACTGTGCACGAGCCCATCTGTGCACGTGGGTGGCCACTGGTACAGCTGTGCACGTTGTTGGCCACAGGCACAACTGTACACCGACCCATATGTGCACGTCTACATTTCGACGTGCACAGATGGGACACTCCCAACTGTGCACGTTGAAATGTCGACGTTCACAGATGGTACCCTAGCGACAGTTCACGTGCATAGATGGGAGACTCCCAACTGTGCACGTTGAAATATAAGCGTGCACAGATTGTACCCTACCAACGCTTTACGTGCACAGATGGGAGACTCCAAACTGTGCACGTGCACAGGTGGAAGACTCTCAACTGTGCACGTGCACAGATGAAATACTTTCAACAGTACACTTGAACAGATGGAAGACACCCAACTGGGCACGTCTTAATTGATACAATCATATTTTTCACTAACCAGTCCGCGTACACAGATGAGAGTCTCCCGATATTGCACTGTTAATTAATGCAATCAGTTTTTTTTTATTTAAAAGTGTTAAAATCATCAATTTCACTTAAAACGTGTACCGCTCGTACCCTTCCAACTGTGCACGTCTCGATTAAAAAATCATTTTTCACCTAAAAGTATGCTACAGAACTATGTTCTGTCAGAGGTCTGTAACAATTTCGGAACAGCGTTATATGTCAAAAAAGATTTTTTGAACAATTTAGGAACAGGGTTACAGAGTGACATTGTTCTGTAATAGTGCCGTAGCACATATCTAACAGTGTTACGACGTAAATTTGTTCTGTCATCGTTCTGTAACAATTCCGAAACAGCGTTATATGTTAAAAAATATTTTTAGAATAATTTAGGAACAGGAATACATAGTATCATTGTTCTGTAATAGTGTCGTTACACATATATGTAACAGTGTTACGATGAAAATTTTTTCTGTGGTCGTTCTGTAACAATTCCAGAACAGGGTTACAAGGATAGGTGATAGAAGAAATGGTTTTTGTATTATCGCTGCACTTAGTTCATATTTTAAATAACACAATTTCACTCGCGGTCCCCTAAACCTATAATCGCGCACTTGAACCTGTTCCAAAATTTCACTCGCTGGAGATTTGAACCATACTTAAACTACCTAACCCGTATGTACCTAGCCGATTCCTTAGCCAATTGCACTATCAAACCGCTTGAATGTTCGTGACAAAATCTCGACCATGCTTCTTTGCTGAAAACCCCAGCGTCCTCTCAGAAATGTATTCATTATTTTTTTATTTTCAACATTTTATGAGAAGGTGAGTTTAAAAAATTGTTACGTGCGAATTTAAAAATGAAAGGCCCGACCGCCGGCACAAAACTGGTCTAAAATCGTTACAGAACAGTGTGCCCTTAATGTTCCATTTCTGTAACACGTGTGACATTCTAGTGACGTAACAGTTATATCACCATGTGATATACTTGTTTCATTACAGAATCCCAGAACTGTTACATATCCTTACAGTAACAGCGTTAGAGAACAGTGTGCCCTTTATGCTCCATTTATGTCACATGTGTGATATTCTAGTGACGTAGCGGTTAGGGGCCATTCACAAAATACGTGATACATTTTGCAGGAACTTCTGCCCCCCCCCACCCCTAAACGTATCACGTATTTTGTGAATGACCCCTTATATCACCCTGTGATATACTAGTTACATTACATAATTCCAGAACTTTTACGTATCCTTACGGTACCAGTGTTACATAACAGTGTGCCCATCATGTTCCATTCCTGTAACACTTGTGACATTCTAGTGACGTAACAGTTCTATCACTTTGTGATATATTAGTTACATCGCCGAATTCCAGAACTGCTACGTATCCTTAGGGTAACAGCGTTACATAACAGTGTGCCCATCATGTTCCATTCCTGCACGGAGAAAAAGGTCTAGTTAAGGTAACAAGGATTCTGGTTAGCCGTACTAGACAATCTAGTAAAATATGAACCAACGCGCTGTCTAGTTAAACACGCCAGACAGTCTAGTTAAACTCTGTCTAGTTAGAATTACAAGACATCTGGTATAAGTTACCAGACATCTAGTAAGGCGAATATTTCCATTGCTAGTAGTGCTAACTAGCTGTCTAGTAAAAGTAAGCAAACGTTGAGTTAGGCTTACATCTCCGTGTTTAGGTAGTTTAACTAGTTTTCTGGTAAAATTTACCAGATGTATAGTATTGGGAAATAGTTTTTTTTAGGAAAATAAGTATGTTTTCAGGATCTTTAAGATAGGTTTCAAAATTTAAACAGCACAATAAAAATGAAGTTCGTTTATTAAACACTGGCCAAAGGTATGATTTTATATTACTCGAAGAAATCGCACGGCCTGAAGCATTATCTTGAGAACAACATGGCGGCTACACTGAAGAAAAATACAGTTTACATTTCTTGAAATATAGCCTTGTAAGAGAAAAGGTTCCACAAGTTCAACAGATTATCCACTGTATCGTCACGGAATTCACTTATTTTAATACACGCAAATAGAAACAAAAATAAAAACACGTCGATTCTCGCTTCTTGCAACACTGAAAATGGTCGGAATAACGCACGGGACACAGAAATGCAAGAGGCTGGAAGAAACTGGAGGTGACGACTCCGAATATTAGGAAGCAGGCTAGAGGGAGGGAAAGTGTTGGTAAAGGGTGTAGGAGGGAGCAATGAAGGGAGTAAACGAGTAGTGGGGGGGGCAACACGCTACTAGATGTCTAGTTATGGACACTATTTGCCATAACACGACGTATCGGTTAAATCTACTAGACCACTTACAAGACATCGAGTAAGAGTAACGAAACTTCTGCCTTGAATTTACTAGACGCGCGTAACTAGATTCATCTAGTTGGCCCAACTAGACCTTTTTCTCCGTGTGTAACACTTGTGACATTCTAGTGACGTAACAGTTCTATCACTTTGTGATATATTATTTACATCGCAGAATTCCAGAACTGTTAGGTATCCTCATAGTAATAGTGTTACAGAACAGTGTGACCTTTATCTTCCGTTTCTGTAACAGGTGTGACATTCTAGTGACGTAAAAGTTCTATCGCTCTGTGATATATCAGTTACATCGCAGACTTCCAGAACTGTTACGTATCCTCATAGTAACAGTGCAACAGAACCGTGTGATCTTTAGGTTCCGTTTCTGTAACACGTGTAAGATTCTAGTGACGTAACAGTACTATCACTCTGTTCTGTATAAGTTACATTGCAGAATTCCAAAACTGTTACATATCCTTACAGTAACAGATTTACAGAACAGTGTGACCTTTATGTTCTGTAATTGTTATGTCACACGATTATAACAATGTTATGTAGAAATGTGACCTTTTTGTTATGAAACAGTTCAAAAACGTATCCGCTGGGTATGAATTGATACGCGCACAGTTGGGATGGTACCATCTGGGCACGTCGACTTTTAGACGTGCACAGATGGTACCCTAGCGACGGTTCACGTGCACAGATGGGAGACTTAAAACTGTGCACGTCAAAATTTAGTCGTTCACAGATGGTACCCTAGCAAAGGTTCACGTGCACAGATGGGAGACTCCCAACTGTGCACGTCAAAATGTAGACGTGCATATATGGCCTGTGCACAGTTGTGCCTGTGGCCAACAACGTGTACAGTTGTACCAGTGGCCACCGACGTGCACAGATGGGCTCGTGCACAGTTGCTCCGTGCGCAGTTGTACCCTTCCCGTCAAAAGTTCCAGACTTTTTTCTTTTTTTGTGTTGCTGTGTAATTGATGAATCAAAATTTCCTAAAAAATGTCTTTGAGTCTCCTCTGTCAGAAGCATATTAAAATCTTTAATTCAATCGGTAGAATGGTGTCGGCTCCACGTGTTATTAAATTATTAAAAAGTCGATCTTTTTACATAGAAGTGGAATATCTCTAGAAATAATAGCTAAATAAAAAATGTCTAAAAATGGCACTGTAGCTTCATCTAGAGAATTTATCCTGAAAATTTTAGACGAATCGGTAACAAATTGTAGGCTAAGCGTCGAGTAAACTTCTAAAAAATCGAATTTTGAGAATCAAAAGTTAAATATCCCTAGAAACAATTTATGAATTAAAATTTTATGAAAAATGCCCTTATAGCTTCAGTTATTCAATTTGTCGTGAATATTTTAGACGAATCGGTTGTAAATTGTAGGCTACAGATCAATTGAGCTGCTAAAAAATCGAATTCCGGGCATAAAAACGGAAATATCTCTAGAAATAATTAATCCACATTTCCTGAAAAATGCCTTTGAAGCGTCATCTGTTCAATTTATCCTGAGATTTTTAGACGAATCAATTAAAAATTGTAGGCTATAGATCGACCGAATTGCTAAAAAATCTACTTTTGGGCACAAAAACTAAAATTTCTTTAGAAATAATTAATGAGTGAAAATTTCCTGAAAATGTCCCTGGAGTTTTATCTATTCAGCTTATCCTGAAATTTTTAGATAAATCGGTTGAATATCGGTCGATTTAAATGTTAAGAAATCAAATTTTGGGCGTAAAAAGTGAAATATCTCTACACATAATTAATAAATAAAAAGTTCCTAAAAATGCCCCTGGAGCTTCATCCAGTCATAGTCCAGGCGCAGAAAATGCTACTTAAAATTTGACTTAGGATTTTTGTAGTGTTAGCATGTAGAACAAAAGCCCATATGTTTGAAACCAACAATTAGGAAGCACTATGTATGTAAACAATCGATGAAGATAGCAAAAAATAGATGAAGATAGCAAAAAATAATTTTTTTATTATTGAAACGAACCTATATGTCTGACAGAAATAAAGTTTAGTTAAAAAATGTACGGTTCACAGATATCTACAAAATGACGGTCTTATGTTAAGATTCGCTTATTTGTTTACTTGGAAAAAAATAACCGTCTGCAACTGCTTTTTTTTAAATATGCAACTATTTTTACAATAATCAAGCAACGAGTTTCAAACTATCAGAAAAATGCCCCTTGCCACTCTTAAAAATTGTCTAAAACTTCAGCCCAAAATAATGATTAGTTTTCATAAAAACTCATTCGTTATTAAAAAATGGACTATTTTCCAAAGTAATTTCTACACACTTGGCCGATAGGATACCAACTAAAATGGGTGATTGTACCTTACAAAAATTGTACGATGTACATTCAGCGGCAGAGCGACTTTTTATAATTAAATTGCACAAAAGTGGCTCACAAAGATGTTAAGTTTTCTTCTTATAACAAATGAAATAACTCCGTCAATTTTCATTTTATAAAGCTCAAGTTCATACCAAACCTAGAAAAAGAGTTCTACTAATTGTTATGAAATTTACAAAGAAATGCATTCCAAATTTATTGTTTTTAATCGTGTCTGATTTACGGAAAAGTTCACAGAAAAAAATCTATGCAGTCAGTGGAGGCGGAGTGGGAGAAGCCGCTGTGGCATGCCAGGCGCTTGCGCCAGAATTGAATTTACGTGTTCAAATTGCAAACAGTTTTAATATCTCAGCAAAAAATGGATGTATCAAGATGTTTTTTTTTAATTTGGACTAGCTTTCCGTGCTGGTTACAAATCTGTTGGTTGCTTCTCAAAAAAATTATATCTAATGCCTTAAGTTTGAAACTATTTTATTCGAAACCACCATGTTATGAGCCTATAACGCCCCCAGAAAATTTAGCGTTAGATAGCCAGACCTTGTTACCCGCACAACGTCCAGCTAGCGCAGATAATTAATTCCGAACGCCGCCGCACAGTCAGATAACTAGTTTTACAAATGGCGACTGAATAACGTACAATGCATGCCATTATTTTACTGTAGCCATATATATAATTTAAAAAAAGGGTTAAACAACCACCGCAGGGTCCCACTGAGAGCAACTGCCATCTAAAAAATGACACCGGCTCCCAGTAGAACCGTGGTAAATGTATGCCATTATTTTACTGCAGCCATATATATAATGTGAGGAATCTCAGAAAATTAAGGGAAGGGAAGGAATTGGAGCGTCGAGAAGCGGGTACTAGAGGGTTGGAGTTACACGTTCACCGGTTCTGGTAGGCCGGACAAGACTGACTCTTGAGGACGAGGATTTGTGTATTAGAAACAGGAAGTGGTAACTTTGTTACAACCTCCCCCCCCCTGTTTGGGGCGAAGTTTATTATTTCTTTAGAAGCTCCTCACATTTTCGTAGCTCGTCGTTGAAGCTAAATAAGTATTCTTCCTCTGTTACCTCCAATTCTATGTAAGAATCGTCCTCTTGGTCATCTCTGTCCATTTGTTCTTCTTTTTCTTGGTTAGATTTTCTTTCCTCTAGTTGTGTCAGTTCATCCTTACTGAATGTTATTTTCAGGATGTCCTTAAATTCTTGATGTGTTTCCACCCAATCGCCTTTTATGTATTTTTTTTTGGTCGAATCTGGCACCGTATGATAATTTTTGGTCCGATTTGACATCTCGCCACAATAGGTGTCGGGAAAAATATAAAGCTCCACCGGAACCATCCTCTCGCTGTGACGACAGTTAAGCAGCGTAGGGCGCGGTTAGTACTTGGATGGGTGACCATTCGAGAATACTGCGTGCTGTTGGCACATCGTGGGTGTGGTGAGCCTAACTTGTAGTTATTTACTACAAGAAACTATCCACCTAGAAACACTACCCAAATCGGGTAGTGTCACGCCTACCTTGAAAGGGAAAATGGCTTAATGGTATACAAATTTAATTAAATTATAACTGTTGTATCAGTTAAAGTCCTAAAATAAATGATAATTATAATTGTAATGTCTGTGAAGGGTATCGAATTAATTATTCTGTGGTGTATGTGAATAAGTATGAAAAGAGAAGTTTATTTAATTTAAACATCGGTGTCCCAATCTGTAGAAGAGTCCGTCTCCTTTCGAATTGGTTCCAGTTCCTTTTTCTTTATTTCTTTTTGTATTGCATTCGCTTCTTCTTCTTTGCTCTTTCTTCTCTATCTTTTCTTTTACTTTCTCTACCTTGTAGTAGTTTTGTTTCTCTTCTGATCCTAACTTGTTGTTTCTCCTCCTTATTTTTTCCCTCTCTATCTTCGTTTCTTTTTGCTTTTTCTGCTGTATCTCTAAAAAATTTTCTTTCTTAAAATTTAATAAAATTTGTATACTTTCTATACGAATTTCTTCTTCTCGTTTAATTTCCGCTTCCTTCCTTTTCTTTGTTGCTTCTTCCACCTGCTTTCTCATTCTTTCTTCAAATTCCTTTATTTTAATTGCCATTTCCTCTTTCTTTGTTTTTTCCTCCTCTTCCTTTCTCCATCTCAGCATATCTACCCAATCTTCCCTAGATATGACTCCTTTTTTAGTCTTTCGACATCTACTAATCTCTTTATTTTCAGTTAATGTATTTTTTCTTCGAATCGCGCCCTTGCTTTCTCAATATCCTTTCCCTCTTCTTTGTCTCCTCTGGCTTCTTTCTCTAATTCTTCATCTCTTGTCTTCTTAATTGTTTCATACATTTTTCTGTCAGTTTCTATTTTCTTTCTATTATCTTCCTCTTCTCGTCTGGCCCTTTTTTCTTCTGGGGTTTCAAACAATGGGGGTTGATTCTCGATTAAACTCCATGCTCCACAAATGTGATTTAGGAGTTCTTCTCTTCCTAGCAACTCCGCATTGCAGTCCCTGCATCTCATAATTAGTCTACGATCCATTTTTGTGAAAATAAATGTTTTTTCTATTTTTGTTGTTTTTGTAGGTGTAAGTGTTTCTGTCACTTTTGTCAGTATCATTTGTGTTAAAATTCAAATTATTTACATGCATGCCATTTCAAAGAAATACAATTTCAAATATATTTTCCAATGTTGAATTTCTTAATATCTTTAACGTTCCAATTACCTAATGATTTTCCATTCTTTGTTTTTATTTCGTAAATTGTTGGTGAAATTTTTGCTTTAATAAAAAATGGACCTTCGAAATTTTTATTTAATTTTTTAGCTATTCCTTCCCCTTTATTTGATAAAATTTTATTACTTTTTAGAACTTGCTCGCCAATTTCAAAACTTATCGGCCTACGTCTGAGATTGTAATATCTAGATTGCGTTTCATTTGCGGTATCTAAATTTTTAACTACTTCTCTAATTATTTTTAATTTTCGCATTCTATCAGCCCATTTTTCGGACTCTTGATATTCAATTTCGTTTTTGTTACCTAAATCTTTATTCAACGCTTGGATTGGTTGGAGTTCTCTACCTAAATTTAAAAAAGCTGGTGTGAAACCTGTTGAAGAATGTTTACTTGTATTTAATGCGAATTGTAAATCATCTAAATTTTCGTCCCATGTTTTATGGTCTTTCTCTAAATACGCTTTTATTGCCGTTTTAATTGACCTGTTGCATCTTTCAGTTGGATTTGCTTGTGCATGATATTTAGGAGTTTTTGAATGTCTAATACCAAATGTTTTAGTTAAATTAATTATTGATTTATTTACGTATTCTTTCCCGTTATCTGTAAACAATATATTAGGAGTTCCTCATTTTGAAATTATGCGTTTATGAAATTCTTTTTCAACTGTCGAAGCTAATTTATTTTTAACTGGAATTATTTCTACCCATTTAGTAAACATATCGACAAATACTAGAAAATATTGATCTCTTGACTTTGACATTGGCAGTGGACCCATCATGTCTGATGCTACTACTG
The DNA here is from genome assembly GCA_932195095.1 of Andricus curvator. Taxonomy (NCBI): domain Eukaryota; kingdom Metazoa; phylum Arthropoda; class Insecta; order Hymenoptera; family Cynipidae; genus Andricus; species Andricus curvator. The sequence goes on from CAKNYM010048583.1 coordinate 44,852, forward strand.
TCCATGGTTCTTCAATTATCCTTTTTCCCATTAAACCTATTTGATTATTTACTTTCGGTTTTTTTCTCTGCCAAATTTCGCATTCTTTTACTGCGTTGGTTTTTTCCATAACTAAGTGACCTGCTTGTTTATTATCATGATTCTCAATTAAAACTTGTTCTCGTAATTCTTTTGGTATCGTTAATTTCCACGGGTTGCTATCTAAATTTAAGCTTGATTTTAAAGGGTCGGGTCTATAGAAATACAATTGGTTATCGCGTATTCTCCAATTTCGGTTTTCTTCTGGCGTATTTTTAACATGTATCATTTTAGTTTTGTACCAACTATCCTCAATTTCTTTAAAATCTTTTCCTTTGGTTTCTACTGCGCTTGCTAAAATACTAGAAATTTTTATTTAATTTTCATTTGATGTTGATAACGCACCTGGAACATGGTTTAAACTTCCCTTTCTGTAAATAATTTCGTAATCGTACTCTAATAATTCCAAAACCCATCTTCCTAATCGGCCAGTTGGATTTTTTAAATTATGAAGCCATTTTAGGGCAATGTGATCTGTAATTACTTTGAAATAATAACCCTATAAATATGGTATAAACTTTCTTATTGCCCAGACTACTGCTAAACATTCTTTTTCTGAAGCAGAGTATTTACGTTCTGCGCCATTGAGACCTCTACTTGCAAACGCTATTACGACATTTTCACCATTTATATTTTGCGTTAATACGGCTCCTAATCCTGTAGCGCTAGCATCGGTTTCAAGTTGGAATTGACTTCCAAAATCTGGGCAGGCAAGAATTGGTGCTGTTGTTAGTAGGTGTTTAATAGTCGTAAATGCCTGTTCCTGTTTGTTAGTCCATTCCCACTTTACTTCCTTTTTTAATAGCTTTTGCAGAGGCTCTATAATTTCTGCAAATTTCTGAATAAATTTTCTGTACCATGAAGCCATTCCTATCAATCTCTGAATTTGTTTAACCGTCTTTGGTCTTTGGAAATTTAAAACAGGTTCAATTTTATCTTCATCTACTTGTAATCCTTTTTCATTTACTTTAAATCCTAAGTACTTTATTTCTGAACAACCAAATTCACATTTGTCCAAACCTATTGTTAAACCTGCATTTTTAATTTTATCAAACACAATTTCCAAATATTTTAAATGTTCTTCGAAATCTTTTGAAACTATAATTATGTCATCAAGATAACAAAATACATGCGGTTTTAATTCTGGTGTTATTATTTTGTCCATCAGGCGCTGGAATGTAGCAGGAGCATTTGCTAATCCAAATGGCATTCTCTTAAACTGATACATTCCTTGGCCCGGAACAATAAAAGCAGTAACTGGTTTGGATTCTTCGTCCAGCGGTATCTGGTGATATGCTGACCGAGGATCGATTTTGGACATGTATTTTGCCGACCGTAATGTGTCTAAAATTTCCGACATTATAGGAATTGGGTACAAGTCCTTCTTGGTTATTTTATTTACTTTTCTAAAATCTAAACAAAATCTATATTTTCCATTAGGCTTTTTTATCATTACAATAGGGTTCGACCAATCACTATTAGAAGGTTCTATAATTTTCTCTTCGAGAAGTCTATCTACTTTTTCATACATAAATTCTCTTATTTTTGGTGACACATAATAATATTTTTGTTTAATTGGCTCATGTTCCTGAACATCTATTTTATGGCTAGTTAAGTGTGTCGGTTTTAATTCTGTTCCCTGATCTATTACTTTTCTTTTAATCAGGTTCTCTAATTAAACTTGCTGTGCCTCATTTAATTCTACTATTCCTTCAGAAATTTCCTCGCAAAATTCTAAGTTTTTCTTCCTTTCTATTTTTACGCGTGTAATATTATTATTTAATACCGCATTATTTTTAAAATTATACCAATTACTTTTTCTAATTGCGAATAATTTTTCTATTATCGAATCATTTTTTTCCTCTTTTTTATCGTTAACCGTCTTTAATTTAGAATTCTTTTTCTCTTTATCGCATTCCAATGGCTCTTTAAATTCTGTTTCTAATTTACTATCTTTATTTTTCGTACATAAATTCGTATTTATTTTATTCTCGCTCTTTACTTTATTTATATCCTTGTTTGTTTTCTTGCCTACTCTCTCTTTATTTTGACTAGCCTGCTTATCTAATCTATGGACGCCCACACTGGCTCGTGCCAGTGTTGCGTCGCTCGCATTGTAGGGTTTAGGGTGTGGGGCTGCATGCCCCCGTACACTTTGTGCCGGCTGGGGTGCTGGTGGGATCGAGTCTCGTGCATCACCTGTAAGGAGGGCTTGGGGTGGGGTGTATGGCGACACGGGAGAAGAGACTTCGCACGGTAGCAAATCTGTCTCTTTCTCTCGCTCGTGGTTTCTCAGGCTAATCTTAGTTCCGAATTTTAATCTCATTTCCTGATTCTTCCTACTTTTATTTTCCTCGGTATCTTTCATGACCGGTTCCTGCATTTTAATTATATTTGCTTGTATCGCACATTTAATATTTGGTAATTCTGGTAACCACCAAATCTTTTTCTCGTAATCCATTTTTAAACCTAGTCTTTCAATCATATCTGTTCCTATTATTCCTATCGATCTTAAATCTGGTACCAGCCTGAATAATAAGTATTTTTCTATATGACCTACTTTGATTGGTATTAAAAAGTGTCCTATAATTTTTAATTTTTGGCCATTTGCGACCATTAGAGTATCGTTTTTTGGTTTTTCAATTTCGTAATCTAGCTCTTGTATTGTTTTTATGAATTTTTCACCTACGTATGAGTGAGTTGCACCTGTGTCAACTAACACTCTAAATTCATGATCCTTAAAATCTATTATAAGGTGAAATCTTGTTTCGTCCGAGTCGTTTGTGTCTATGTCAAGTAATTCTGACGGTCTTTGATTTCGTTGATTATTATCCGTCTTTAATAACCACCGCTTGCGTTTCCCTGATCTATATTGTACCAACAATCACGTCGAAAGTGGCCTACTTTCCCGCAACTGTGGCATGTAATGGGTTCTCGCGATCTATAGTTTAAATTTCGGTTTCCTACATTTGGATCCATGAAATCCTGTGCACTTGGATTCATTTCACCTTTTTTATTATCCTACTATTTTCATAATTTGAATGTTTTGTATTTTTGTTCTGTCCTTTATTATCTTTTTTGTCTCCTGACTTATTATTATTTTCTTCCGCGTTATATAAAAGCGCTGGTATTTGCGGAGACTTATTCGTTTGTTGTGTCTGTTGTTTCCTAACAGCTGATTAATCGCATTTAATAATTGTCCCGCTGGGTTCTGATTTCTGAAACTATTATAATTATTATTAAATCGCGAATTTTTTCGGAATCCTGGATTATTTTGATAGTTATTATTATTTTTAAATCTTGGATTAAAAAATCTGGGATTTCCATTTGGAAATCTCGGTTGGAATTGTGGTTTGTTTTCTTGGTTTTGATAAGTCGGTCTAAACTGTTTTTGATGATTTTGATCATAATTTTGTTTTTGATTTTTATGTTGATTCTCGTTTTTGAATTTATTTTGATTCTCTTCATTTCCTGTATTTTTTATTTTTTTATCATTTTTACTATCATCTTTATCTAAAATGATTAGTTGACCTCTAATTTTAGACTTTGCCAATTCTGTTTCCCATTAATTTCCTAAAATTTCCAATTCTGAAAAATTTGAAAAAGCATTTCTCGCAATATAAACCTTATACTCAATTCTCAAATTTTCATAAGCTTTTTTCAATTGCCATTCTAGGCTTGGTCGCGGAATTAATTTTTCGAATAATTGATTAATTTCTGTTATAAAAGCATGAATATCTTGTTCTTTTTCTGATTACAAAATTTTATTTTTAATTATTTCTGTATATCTTTCGCCTAAATATGCATCTTTAAACTCTTCAATAAAATGGTCTAAATTTTGCCAATTATCTCTATTAACCTGAAACCAACTTAACGCTTCTTCTTCAAAAACAGAATCTAAATTTTCTAAAATATCTGTTTCGCTAATTTGATAACCTCGTTTAAATCTAAGCAAACTATTCAAAAAATAAGTAGGACTGTTTCCTGTATTATTTTTAAATTTAATGGGCCAGTTTGACATTATTTGAAATGGCGTTTGAATCTTTCCAAATGGAAAAAGGGTTGCTTGAATCTCATTTGCATTATTATCTATCATTTCTTCTCTTTCCCTGTCGTTCTCTCTAATTCTGTCCATTCTACTCTGTCTTTCTGTTTCAAATTGAGGCAAGTTTGATCTTCTCATAATTGATTGCCTTTGCACTGGTCTCGGTATTGAGTACCTGTCCCCTTGACCGCTACTTCTATTATTTATTATCCTTTTACTTGCACCTGCTAACGCGTGTCTTTGCTCATTAAAATTTAATTCTGTTTCTTCAAAACGAACAGTATTATTACGTATTTTATTTTGAGTCGTTAAATTTTGTGTTGAATTAAAAATTCTATCCATTTTATCATTTAGATTTTTAATCTCTTCTGAAAGTTCTTTTATTTTAATTTTATCACTTTTATTTTCTTCAAAATTGATTAATTCTTCTGCACCATTCTAAAATTCCATGTTATTCTCTACAAATGAATCAATTTCAAAAGTTTGGTTATTTATTTTTTCATTTTCTTTTTCCTGCCTTTCTATCTCTATTCGTAATCTTTCACGGCCTGTTCTTGCTTTCTCTGCTCTTTCTCTATCTATCCTGTCTCTTTCTTTTCTAAGTATTTCATCTCTTTCTAGACTACTCAATTCTAAATGTCTTTTGTCTCTTTCTAACTTTTCGAGTTCTTTTCTCTTTGTTTCTATTTCTCTATCTATCCTATTTCTTTCAAACTCCTGACTTTTTTCTCAGTATTGGGAGACAGTATACCAATTGTATGTCTTTGTGAAGGATGGTCTAGTCTGTGTGCATTTGGGGTACTTTCTGTATGCGTTTGTGTTTGTCTTTTCGTTCATGGGATTGTTCCTGTCGCATGACTTGGTTGTTCTTCCCCCCATCCTAATTCTCTCCTGACCGTTACAAATTCTAAATTGCTTTCCATATTTTCGCCTCTATTTACGTTTTCGATCGATTGACTCTGAATATTTTCATTTTCTAAATTATTCGCACTTGTTTGTGCGCTATTTTCTTCGATTATAATTTCTGGAATTATCTCATTTTCCCTACTATCTCTAACATTTTCTACCGGGTTTGCCATTTTCGGAATAATTTTTATTTTCCCCGATCTTAGTCGCATTCGACTTTTCCTATTCTTATTTTCTTTCTATTCTTTACGGCCTAGCTCCGGGGTTTCTACGCTGATTAAAAACCGGGACGTTCACTCCGGTGAGCGTCTCGGTTTTTACTACTTTGGGGTTGCGCGTGGCCGGACCACGTAGCGGAAGTATCCACTGAGGGCGGGAACGCTTGGGGTTGCTTGAGTTACGTCACTCACTGTGATTTCTAAATTCGCGCGCCCATTTCAGTTACTGACGCCGCTTTCTTCTTCTAACTTTCGTTCTTTTTCTTCAAAATTGGTCTAGTTTTCTCCTACTATTAAATTCCATTGTTGCGCTTTTATTTTTCAATATTCCTTTTTATCTTTGTCTACTTGAAAATTGTTGTTTTTAATTAAGTTTTTGTTTTTGAGATCCCTCACTTGTGCAATCCAGCTACATGGAATCCACACAAGGCGTTTTTTATCAGGGTAATGTTTGTTTTATTGAAGGTGGCAGAGCTTGCGAGCACGCGAAGTATACCAACTATTTTTAGCGGATATTTATAACAGTCTACCCGCACTTTTTCGAGCTAAATACATTTCTACCCGCACTTTTTTCTAAAACATTTTTCATATATAATTTTCACCAACAATTTTCAAAAATCAATTTCATATTAAAATTTCAATTCAAAATTATTTCTTTTTTTATAGCAAAAATGCATCCACTTTTGATTTCCTTTTTAAATTTTCATCATTTGTTACTTCCGTTTCTCGATTTGGAGGATTTTTTGGCGGGATTGTGGGTTTTTTAAGGAGGGCGCCAAATTTGTGAGGGATCTCAGCAAATTAAGGGAAGGGAAGGAATTGGAGCTTCGAGAAGCGGGTGAAGTGAATGATTTAAATCGAGTTTACATATAAATGGTTTATTAACCAACTTACAGTAGATCTGAATCCGAACCGGGCCATGAATCCAAAATCGTGTGGAGGAATTCGGGAACTCGGACGGTGATACCAAGATCCTGGAATGGTTGTGAAGCAATACTATCGACCTGAAGCGATGGGGCGTCGTTGTGGGTACTAGAGGGTTGGAGTTACACGTTCACCGGTTCTGGTAGGCCGCACAAGACTGAGGATTGATTTGACTGAGGACGAGGATTTGGGTATTAGAACCAGGAAGTGGTATTGTCTCCACTCCTGGTCCTAGGCCCACATGGTCGTATGGTAGGTAGCGGGGTGCTTGTAACTTTGTTGCAATAACCTTACCTCGGAACAAACGACTTTCAGATCTCGCGCCATTCGAAATTACCAATCACAGCCCAAACAGATGACTCCCACATCAATCGTATGTTTTCATCTGCAACAATAAAATCCGTGAAACCTTCAATTATCTGCAATTACGTCGCAGTCTTATAATGGTAAATCTTAATACACTCAAATCATGGAAAAACAACCAAAATGTCGCCCCTCAACATAAATGATAAAGTGAAAGAAGCAAAACAAAATTTACTACCCGAAGAATGAAAGGATAAATATGAGCTGGACTTCAAGAAATTTGACAAATGGGGAACACAAAACAGAAGAATGGTCGGACATTCACTTCATAGGACGTTTAAGGACGAATAGAAAAACCATGGCCGAAGGCCATATTTTTACTACTCATCCTGCGAACATTGAGCTCTCAGTGTAAAGACGTGCCTAACCCTACTTGTGATGTAATATACTATTGTTTATGTTCTCTAATTTTGTCATTAATTTATTGATTATTAGATTGACTATAAAATATTCACCTTATTCTTTCAAAGATTTTCATCTGAAAAATCAATTCAGGAACAAAAGTGTAAAAAATACTTCAAATATTGTCTAACAACCATACGTATGCGACAGCGGCTGCCCCCTCTTCGCCACCACAGACTGCGTCAAGCCTTCTTGATTAATCAGTCACCAGGATCAACAACAAAATAAGAATGCAGTGTCTCGTAAATTTTATAATAAATTGTAAAGCTTTTATTCTGTGCTTGATGTAAATTTTAGTTTTAAATGTTTAAAGTTGTAGTAGCAGTAATTGTTAAAAAAATATATTATCTCCTCCCCCTATTGAAGTAGATTTTTTGTTAATGGGTAGAAAAATAGCACCTATCGAATGGATTTTATCCCGATTTCACAAAGTAAAAATTTAAGGAGTTGTTTTATTTGTTTATGAGGGGAAAAAAACGTCTTTTTGAAGCCACTTTTATGCAATTTAATGATAAAAACTCGTTCGTAAATCATCAGAATTTTTAATTGTAAATTTTTGAAAATAAAAAATTGAAATTAATTCAATTTTCAAGATTTATATTTGAAAGGTATGCAATTTTAAACATTTTTTACATTCTCATCTCAATGAGAAGGTATTGGTTTTATGTGAAAATTGAGTTTTGCGGATTTCATAAAATCTAGACGTTTTCGGACTCACTGATTGAGAAAAAATGGATTTTTCTTCGGTGTCTGTCTGTCGTTGTCGTTGTAGTCTGTAAACGAGGTAACTTTCGAAGGAGCTTTGGCACATTGTTTTAAGGCCTGAAAAGAAAGAACGAGTTCGTTAACCAGTTATTTTTGACCATTTTTTTTATCCATCGAAGAAACTTTTACAAAAATTCCATTTTCCAGCAAAACTATACGAGATATGAAAAAAATGTTGAGCAGAAAAATTGTTCAACTTAGAAAGATAAAAAAATTTTCTCATGGCAATTTTTTGATAAGACGCATCTTTTTCGTTCTAATCGTGAAAATGTTATTAAAAATAAAAAATTCCATTTTGTGGTCAAACTATGAAAGATACAAAAAAAGAGAATGAACAATAATTGTTCACCCAAAAATTATCTACAAATTTTTTGTTAATAATTTTTTAATAGGTCGCTTAGTTTTTGTTTTAACCGTAAGAAATAACAATAAATAGTTGAAAAATCAAATGTTGGGAATAACGACACGAAATACGAAAAAAATGAATAGACAAAAGTTGCTTATCCAAAAAACATCTACAAATTTGTTGGTAACCATTTTTTGATAGGACGCGCAGTTTTGATTTTAATCATAAAAAATAACTTTAGGGAAAAAATTAAATTTTTGAAAAATTGACACAAGATATGAAACAAATTTTATTCGCTAATAAAAGAGCTAAAAATTTGTTATAAAATATTTTTTGATAGGATGCGTTGTTTTTGTTTTAATCGTAAAAAATAAACTGAAAAATAAAAAAAAATCAATTTGTGGAAATTCGACTCAAGATACAATAAAATGATGATTAACAAAATTGTTCGCCTAAATTATATCTACAGATTTGCTTCAAACCATTTTTTGATAGGACGCGTAGTATTTGTTTTAATCGTGAAAAATAAACTTAATAATTAAACAAATTAAATTTGAGGAAAAACGACACAAGGTACAATAAAATGTTTAATAACAAAATTATTGGCCTAAATTAGACGTAAAAATTTTCTTGTCACGTTTTTTGATAGGATGCGAACTTATAAAAATTTTAAAATACATTTATTGAAATAATACATTTTTCAGGGTAGCTGCGAATAAGGAATAATGCCAAATAAGGAAAAAATATTAGAGTAATCATGAAAACTGCAATTTGTACTTCATTTTGCAATATCAAAATTAGCAGTCCCAGACAGAGCTACAGAAATTAATATAATATACATTTGATATAATAGAGTTCAACATAATATAGAAAAGTTCGCGTTTCGGACAAATTTTAATCGAGTGCGAAGCACGAGATACGTGATGAGAATGTGTGAATAAAATGAGCCCTACATCATTAGGATTAAATAAGAATCACAACTTTTACCTAAAGAGAAAGAAAAAACATAATACTCTAAATAAAAATTATTAAATAAACAATTTTATCTCGTGCAGTGCACTGTTTGGATTACTATTTCGTTTCCGTCCAATAGTGGTCAATCCAACTTTCAGTCTCTAGTGACCCCGGACTATCCCTGTTTCTCGGAATAACGTTTCAGACTCGGGTTGTCTTAGTTCTCACAATTGGTACCTTAGAAGGGTTTTCCCCGAAATGCCTTTGCAGAAGGTTAAAATTCAACCTGTTAAATTTCCTAGTGAATCCTAGAAATCTTGTTTTTAGTAAGGAAATGAAACAAAAGTAGGAATGATTTTGTTCTGCGCTTGTTCTGCGACGTTTGAGTTCGTTCACCTATAGTCGAACGGTTTCAAAGGAAGGACATGAGTCACCCAACCTAGAAAAAACCCTTTTATAGACTTCTTTCGCTGTCTCTGCATATTGAACGGCACTCAAACGGCACTGCCCAGTGCCGTTTTAGTGCTGCTCGTTTAAAGCTACTCAGATTCCAGTTTTGAATGGCTACAGAAGTTCCCTTTATACCTGCGACTAGGCTACCAAATAGAGCAGCTGAAAGGAATTAAAAATTAAACTTTGTAAAATTTTGAAATTACCGCTGCGAAAGTTAGAAATTCAGAATCTACGGGTTTCGATAATTTCAGATATGTAACTTTTTTTTAGAAGTTTAAAATTGGAATGAATATAGTGTATCTCGTAAGTGGAATGAGATGGACCAAAACAGACATAATTTTTTCATTCAACTCCAGAATTGTATATTAGTATATAATTTATAATTATAAAAAAGGACCATTATGTTATCCTCGCAATACTCGAGTGACGTTTAGGTGCCGAAATCAGCACAAACAGTCAATGAAACGGCACTGGCGGCCCAGTGCCGTTTCAGTGCCGTTTCATCGGCAGGGGTTCACCTTTTAAAGAAGAAGAAGAGCAAATTAGTGTTAGAATGAATTGCAACTGTAGAATATCTGCCCGTAGGAAAAAAGCTATATGCTCTGCTCACTGCACGGCACTGAAACGGCACTGACCAGTGACGTTATACCTGTGACTAGACTAGTAAAAACATCAGCTGAAAAGAATTAAAAATTAATTTTTGTTCAATTTTGAAATTACCTCTGCGAAATTTAAAAATTCAGAATCTACGGTTTTCGATAATTTCAGATATCTAACTTTTTTAAAGTTTAAAATTATAAAATATATATAATGAGAAAATTTATACATAAAAAAGTGTTGATAATTTGAAGGAAATTTATTGGTTGCCATGGGCGCTCAGATATTATATTACATATGTTATACATATATTCTAATAGATTTCGTCATGCCGATTCCAAATATGGGATTTAAATGAGCATAGGACTTCCTGTTTGTAAAAAAATGGAATTGAATTATCTATTTTAAACCTTCATGGCATGAATGATTTCCACTAATGTAAATTTGACTATTGGTCGTATTAAAGGGGTTCAGGGACCAAAATTGTAAGACCGAGCTGATATGACTGAAAATTACTGTACGGGGGGTTTTCGGGTCGCTGATGTCGAATCCAAAATCAAAATGTCAACATTCAAAATATCGGATACAATATGGTGGACCAAAATTGTAAGACCGAGCCGATATGACTGCAAATTACTCTAGGGGGGGTTTTCGGGTCGCTAATTTCAAATCTAAAGTCAAAATTTCAAAATGAAGGATCCACTATGGTGGAATGTCATTGTGAGAATATAACCGATTTTATTAAAAATCGTTACTTAGGGTTTTGTTATGTCGTCGATTTCAAATCTATAGTGAAAATTCAAAAATGTTAAATTTTTGATGTAATGTTGCATCAGACATTTAAAATGAAAATGTAAATTCAAATCATAAAATTTTTTAATTTTCACTTTAGATTTGAAATCGACGAAATAAAAAAACCACAAGTGGCGATTTTTAATAAAATCGGTTATATTTTCACAATGACATTCCGTCATATTGGATCCTTCATTTTGAATTTTGAAATTTTGACTTTAGATTCAAAATCAGCGACCCGCCCCCCCCCCCCCCCCCCGTACAGTAATTTTCGGTCATACAATTTTGGTCCGCCATATTTTATCCGCCATTGTGAATTTTCACATTTTTACTTTGTATTCCAATTCGACACCCCAAAACCCCTTCAATACGACCAATAGTCAAACTTACATTAGTTGAAATCATTCATGCCATGAAGGTTTAAAATAGATAATTCAATTCCATTTTTTTACAAACAGGAAGTCCTATGCTGATTTAAATCCCATATTTGGATTCGGCATGACGAAATCTATTAGAATATATGTATAACATATGTAATATAATATCTGAGCGCCCATGGCAACCAATAATACAACCTTTTGTAAAAAAAATGTCAAATTTAACCTAGATTTTCAAGGTAAAAAATATATATTTTCAGCTTCTCCGTATTTTTCATCTATTCTGTAGTTATTCATCTGTAAATCTCAAAAAAATTCATCCCTCTAGATCATCCATGTCAAAAGTTCTACGATTTTGTCACGAACTTTTTCACTTTAGCCCACTGTGGGCCGGTCGTGAAAAACCTCCCGCATTGTGCATCTAGAAGCTTAGTACCGCTAAATTTACTTTCTAGGATTACTCCCATATACTTAACTGATCAGCCTCCTTCCGGAAAAAACATGGGCCTTGACGTTAGACATCTTGCATTTCCTCGTAAAGATGACGAAGCTGGTCCTCTTCTTCATCAAAGGTTCTAGATGAGCGCCTCCCTTCCCCTTACTAGAATCACAAAGTCTTCTGCGTATATTTGGGTGCAATAAAACTTTCGATTTATTCTGCGATGGAGGCCATCAACTGTGTTGCACCACAACAGGGGCGACAGTGCCCCCCCCCCCCCTTGGACATTCCCGAGATGTCACTCTCTCTACGCAGGTGCAGCATACGGCCATTCCAATCAACCAGTTGACGTGGCACTCCGCAACTTAAAGCGTCCTGGCAGATAAATTCTGGGACGGGGGGATTGCTGAGGCCATTTTGTTCCTGTGCGACTGTCGTGTGTGAACATGGTCTGGCGCTTATTAATAATGAGGCTGTGCAATGGTTCTTGAGAAAAACTTCTCATTTATATTAATTTTTTATCATTTTTACTTTGCGAAATTAGCAAACTGTAACGGAAATAAAAATAATGCTTTTCTACAAAGTTACAAATAACAAACAATAATTGACTTATATTAGAGTGTAAAAACTGCAATTATTATGTCCATTTAATCATCTTGTGTGATATTTGCTAATTAACCTAAAAAATAAAAAAAATTTTAGGAATCTGAAAAGTTGCCAGAATGTCTTTCCTACGTGGCTCTGCTAACTATGTATGGTGCACGACTAGCGTCCTTGGTAAGGGTGCTACGGGTGCTGTTTTCCAAGGAGTAAATAAAAACAACGGTGAGCCTGTTGCTGTTAAGACGTTTAACCAATTGAGTCATATGCGACCTCCTGACGTTCAAATGCGTGAATTTGAGGTACTAAAGAAGGTGAAGCACGAAAACATTGTTAAATTATTAGCAATTGAAGAAGAGCAGGATGGGCGTGGAAAAGTGATCGTAATGGAGCTTTGTACTGGTGGAAGTCTGTTCAACATCTTAGATGACCCTGAAAACACGTACGGATTAGCGGAAGAAGAATTTCTCTTGGTCTTGGAACATTTATCCGCTGGAATGAAACATTTGAGGGACAATAATTTGGTACATCGCGACCTAAAACCTGGAAATATTATGAAATTTATTGTCGATGATGGCAGTACAATTTACAAACTTACCGACTTTGGTGCAGCCCGCGAACTTCAGGAAGATCAACAATTCGTATCCCTTTATGGTACGGAGGAATATCTGCATCCGGACATGTACGAAAGGGCTGTTTTGCGGAAACCAGTCGGAAAAACTTTCGGAGCAACGGTAGATCTTTGGTCTATAGGAGTAACTTTGTATCACGTAGCTACAGGAAATTTACCTTTTCGGCCATTTGGAGGACGAAGAAACAAAGAAACTATGTTTTATATTACGACCAAGAAGGCATCTGGCGTCATATCAGGCACACAGACTTCAGAAAATGGATCAATTGAATGGAGTAGAGAGTTGCCGCGAAACTGTCAGTTGAGTACTGGTCTTAAAAAGATCGTAACTCCTCTGTTGGCTGGATTGTTAGAAGTTGATTCGCAGAGAATTTGGAGCTTCGATCGTTTTTTTGCTGAAGTTCAAGATACCCTGTGTAGAAAAGCGGTTCACATATTCAATGTACCGCGGGCTAGTATTATTAAAGTCTTCCTACATCCCGAAGAACAAATTGTTGCTCTTCAGAGTCATATTCAAGATCAGACAGACATTTCTCCACATGCACAGATATTGTTAGTCGACGAAAGTCCTCTGACTTCTCTAGTCGACGATTCAACTCCCGGGAAAAGTTATCCTGCGACAACGCTGAACAAACCGATGATATTATTTTCTCGAGAAAATAACAACGTTGTAGTTCCATTGGATCCTGAATTGCCAAAGTTCCCTACTTTCGCTAATCTGGTCTCAGTTGAAAATGACGCTAGTCAAGCAAAAGTTGCCTGTTCGGTAGGCCATGTTTGTAAGCGACGAATCGACAGTATATCTAAGTGCAGTAAATTGTCCCAGAATGCAGTAGAGGCTTTCATCGGACTCTTGTCTGCGGAACTCACAAGAGTTCTAAATAAGTGTCTGCGGTTGAAGAACTTATCTAAAGCAGTGGAAGACATCGTGCTGGCAGTAGAACGGGGTGAAAATATTGCTCGACAAATATTTAGAAAATTTGGAAATCAAATGAATTTAAAAGTTAGGAGTTGGAAGAAAGATCTAGATTTCAAGAGCAGAGAACTTCTGGTAGATTTAGCTCCGGCAGTTTCACAATTGCATCAAAGGTAACTGTTTACATCGAAGGTACCTTTTAATAGTAATAATATAATGCTGACTATACACCTATATTCCTTTTCTTTTATTATGAGCAATTACAAACTTGTGACGTCATAAAAAAAGGATTGAAAATCATGAAAATTTTAGTCTATTTTAGTATAGGTTTACAACAGGCATGGCCAATGACAGTTCAAAGTATCAAATTGTATCACTCGTCAATCCCCTTTCTTACCGCCTTTGGTAGAAAGTAAACGAGAAAACGAGCAAGCATACGAGGAGAAGGCACATACAATGGAAAGAGAAGTGAATCAGGAAATTATCGTTGGCCATCCCCAGTTTAAGGCTAAACCCGTCAAAATCATAGTAGTGATTTATAACGTCACATGTTCCTAATGTCCTCAAATGGTATTCAGAATTAGTATTTATTATATATTATGCAGTAATATTTTTTTTTCAATTTCAAGGTACGTGAAAGAAAACAATTTGCGGGCAGAATGGGATAGTAATACACGCGGTTTACGATGCCCCTGGTCTACGAAAGCAAGTCAAAGAGCCAGTACGCTGGTTGATCGTTTACGAGATGGTTGGCAGCATTTGTTACGCGACAGGGCTACTCGTAGTCTCACCTATAACGATGAACAATTTCATGTCCTAGAACGAATTAAGGTTTGTATTTTTTATTCAATGATTGAGAATACTGATATTTCTTTGTTAAAACGAGGGTAGCTCTTTTTTGGGCACATAGTCCGATTCTTACACTTTATACATATATTCACAACGAACATTAAGGCCATGAAAGAAATAGCACATGAGTAATTATCCTGAATGTATGAGGGGCTCTTTTGTTAAATTACATTTTTCTTTAACTATTGGAGATTCATTGTACTGAACAGTTTAAATGTTGGGTATAGTAGAATTCTTGAGTATTGATGGGTCTTTTGAGACTAGGTTAAATTAATGATATCAAAAGCAAAACATCATTTCATTAACAGGTCACAGAAACAGGACGCAGAATTAAAGCACTCTTAGATGCCGAATGCGTGCCAGCTATCACTCAACGCTCTGAATCTTTGGCAGATTGGTACAAGATGGCACAAACGGTCTACTTACAAACGCAGATCTTGGATAAAGATGTTGACAACTATGAAAGAGCCTTGGAATCTTTTTCCTATCAACTTTCGCAAGAAAGCAAAGATCGTTATGATAGTTTCTTACGTTACGTAGATAAATTGGCAGGCAATGTGAAAGCTGTTGAAAGACCAAATGTACCAGATGATGAAAATGCTAAAAAGTGGAGGAACATTTGTGACATACAAGAACATATTTCTCAAATCTTACATGAAAATAATCTCTTTATCGACGAGTTGGATACATTATCCATTATGGATGCACTTGATGATGATGACATAGGAGATTCTGAGTTCAAATTATGACGCCTTCTTAGATTCTCTTTCAATTTAAAGTATGCTGCAGAAATATCGACCATACAATTGTCGAATTTTTGCATTTATTAAATTTGTCTAATAAAATCGCAATCCTTTATGAAGATTATGAGATAAAATTTATTTAGCCTGTGAGATACAATGAAGTTAATAATTTTATGAATCCATCCTGATATTACTGTGACCATACGTTACTGTCAAAAATTACTCCCCCAGCATTTAGGTTTAAGTTAGAAATGGCCAAACTTGTTCGTAGATATATCAATTGGGTACGTCCATATGAAATGGGCCCCTAATGGTCAGTACGGAGTAACGTATATGGGCGCACACTCAAAAAATTTCCATTATTTCAAGTCACAGACGAACACTTCAGGTTGAAAAACGGCCGGTCGAGATCTTTTTGAAGCTAAAACTTAAAAATCCATTTTTCGAGAAATACGTATTTAAAATTGGCGAATGCCATACGCAGACGTGTTTCTTTTTTTTCGGACATAAAATATGCCCCATTCTGATTACTTCCGGGACATGAGTATAGTACCAATAGATTCAGCATCGATTATAATATCACCACCTACTCAAACTCAGCAATGGTCACTTTTAGACCCGTCCTCAGAAAAAAAACGCAAATACAGTGGAGGCTCACCTACCCTACCGGAAGAAACGGAAAGGTTCGGAAAGACCGCATTGGAAATATTCAGAAAGGTTTCGGAAAGAGTTCGGAAAGAGGTACTGTGCCGATCCTTTCCGAATCCTATGTGAACTTTGCTTCCGTTTCTTTCCGAACGTCGAGCTGTCCCATGAACCTTTCCGAGTCTTTCCGAATGTCCCACTCTCCGACTTCTTTCCGACCATTTCCAAGTGTCGCCGAACGTTTCCGATTTCTTTCCGAATGACTCCCCACTTTACTCGTTCCGAATGTATCCAATTTCTTTCCGGCTCGAATAAATATATATATATATATATATATATATTCTCGTAATAATAATTTATTTTTATCTTCAAAGCATTTTAAATTGCAGGAATCCTATTGATCCCTGTTGAATCCAGCGAAGGCGATTCCTAAAAACCTAGAAATAGGGAAATTTCATAACTCAGAAAGCCTTTTTGACTTTCGTACAATACGTACATTATTGCTGCACATTATCACATCTAAACTTTCCAAATTTCGAATATTCCATTTGCCCAACTCTCATTTGTAATTACTATAATAAGTGCCTTATAAAATTCCTTTTTTGTATGGTAAAAATGATACACTATGAAATATAAATTGCACTGAGCTGGGCTGAATGATGAAAAGCCATAAGAAGCGTCACTTTGATCGATTTCCATATTCACAATAAAAAACAAGGTATATACTGAAAAAATAACTGAGCGCGCAATAACGTTTTACTGAAGAAACTGAAAAGTACTATGGGAACTTAGGAATATCCGAAATTTGTTGTCAAGAATCTTCGGAAAAGCTCTGACAGCATCTCGTCGTCTCTGCTTGTCTCCAGCGCCATTTTCATTTAAGATTTTCGCTTACTCACTCACTTGCTCCCAGTTGTGCAATCGATAAACCCAATCGATAGTAATTATTCGATTGCAATAATACTCGACTGAACCAAAAGAATTCAATGTCATTATAAGTTTTAAAAAATGTCGTTAATGAGCGTCAACCTCTACCAATGATAATGATTCTTGTAGATCTCACAAAAAATATAATCACATTTAATTGCTTTATTTCAAATGATCTTTGGTTCAATCGAGTTCAGTGCAATGGAATACCTGCCATAATCGATATGAATGAAATCGAAGAAACAAGATGGCGACGCAAGAGACACTATTTTCCGAAGATTTTGGTTCCCATAATTTTTTTAGTCAAACATTATTTTGTGCAGTTATTCTTGGAGTAAATCTGTTTTTTTTTAGTGTCAATATAAAAATGGAGCCAAGTGATGCTCCTACAAGTCCAGCTTAGGGCAAATTATATCTCATATACAGTACATTTTTTTTACAATACAAAAAAGCAATTTTATGAAAAAAGGAGATACAGTAATTAAAAATGATGGTTCCGCAAATGGAATATTTGAAGTGTGGAAGTAAAAAAGGCTTTCTTAATAGTTATGAAATTTTCCTATTTCTAGGTATTCAGGAAAAAAATTTTGTACGACCTATTTTCAGAAGAAGAAAATTCGAAAATTGGAGTTAATTTTATCAATTTGTTGAAAATTCAGCAATTTTGTTATAAAGTCATTCTTTTTGGTAGAAAATTCAACTGTTTTATTGAAAATTGGTCTTTTTTGGTTGAGTTAACAAATCTTTTTTTTAAATAATTTAACCATAATTTGTCGAGAATTATCTTTTTGTTTGAAAAATTTCATATATGGTTAAAAATTTATATTATTTAATTGAAAATTCAACTATTTGATTAAAAATTCCTGTATTTCATTGGAAGTTCGTCTTTTTGTGATACAATATTAATCTTGTTGTTGACTAATATTCATCATTTTGGTTAAAAATGTATTTCTTTGGTTGAAAGTTTAAGTATTAGGTTGAAGATTCCCTTAAAAATTCAAATATTTGTTTGGAAATTTCTGAATATATATAATAAGAACATGAATAAAAATATATTTATTATTTTTATATTTATTATATTTATATTGCTTTTTATATTTCATTATATTTATATATTTATTTATTTCAATTTATTTTCAATTCATTTAATTATTTGAAAATAAATATATATATACATATAATAATTACATCATTTGATTTATATTTTACATTGCACATTTATTTGGAAAGAAATCGGAAACATTCGGAACGAACATAAACTAGTGGGACACAGGTGAAAATTCGGAATAGGCTATTGGGACACTGCGACATTTATTCGGAAACAAATCGGAAAGGATCAGAAAAAAGTAAAAGCAGCGGGACACTTTGGCAAAAAGTTCGGAAACCTTTGGAAGGAGAAAGCGTTCGGAAAGAAACGGAAGCAAAGTTCACATAGAAATCGGAAAGAATCGGAACGGTACTTCCTTTCCGACCCTTTCCGCTTCTTGCGCTAGGGGTATTTCCCCTCTCACTTATTTACCGTCTTCTCTATTTCCCGTCGGCTGTACACGGTTATTTCCATTTGCGCAGTTCCGGCACCTCCCACTATGGGAATACGTCACACGATTTTTTCGAGAAAATATTTTAAACGTAAAAGTAAGTGATAAATGTACAAATAGTAATATTTCTCAAGTATAGAATGTATTTTCTCAGTCATGTTCCATTCTTTTGTCGATTTACGACCTTTCATTTTTTACGAAATGAAATAAAATATTCTAAATGTCAGGTTAATGGTACTCTAACCTCAAATTTCGGACAGTTGCTTGTATTTCGTGAAACTGAAAGGTCGTCAATTGACATAAGAATGGGACATGACTGAGAAAATAGATTTTACACTAGTAATATTACTATTCAAACCTTTATCACTTACCTTTATGTTTACAATATTTTCTCCAAAAACTCGTATGCACTTGCAGTCCCATGTGGTAACCTCCCTGATGACTGACATTTCCACCTATCCTAGCATTCTACACTTGAAAACTATTAATATTCAGACTTTTATAACTCACTTCTACGTTTAGAATATTTTCTCCAAAAACGCTTGTGCAGTTACAGTCCCTTATATGCTAACCTTCCTGACGGATGACATTTACACCTAGCCTAGCATTGCCGCGAAATATTTGAGTCGCTTTTTGATTCTATTATATTGATTTTTAGTTGGCAAATTGTCCTACGTCAATAAAAACACTGGAAAAGCACTGGCATGCATGATACGCAAATGCGCTATCCGTGGAAACAGATCGCGACATTTTCAACTGCGCAAGTCGGGACCGTCTGAACCGTTTCCAATTGGAATGCGTAGTATTGCGCAATCTCCGTATGTGAGTACCCGCGTACTGCGTCTTTGTGCCTACGCTGCTATTGTTTTTACATGCAAGAGTCGCAACCGTCTGTCGCCCCTTTAGCTGAGAAACTGCGTGGGCCAGCCGTTCTAGGAATGTCGGGTGTATTTATCTGCATTATTATTGATAGAATTTATTGATGTCAAATCAACCCGCGCTTTTCGGCACATGCACAGTTGAAATAGTTGCTTTAAAGGGGCGCAGCAATACAAGAACGGGGCAGCCAAGGAACGTGCAGCCAAAGCGTGGAAATAAAAGAATCGTTTGGTTTCAAGGCCGGGGAAATAGGCGAGACTTCACTGTATATATTAAACTAGAACCAGGCATAAGGGCCCTTTTCATATGGATGTGCAAAATTGTCAACTATTTTTAGGGACACTTAAAATAACATTCTAATTTTTTTTTTAATATACAATTGTATATGGGGACGGTGATTTGTCAAGCTCAGCGCAGAGGGTAGCACCGAGAGTGGAGATATGACTTATGTGCAGGCACATGGCATTATCTACAGTTTCCTTAGTTTTTTGTCATTTGGAAAGCGATGTGCTCCTTTATTTTTAAACCCAAATGCCAACACATATCTGGAATTTCGAAAATAGTGTTTTAAACTAACACTTCAACATTGCGTTATTAAGGATTGACATAATGTAAATAGCAGACGTCGCCTGCCGTCTGGTGTGTCTCCACGCTGACTAACACCCCTACCGGTCGCAATTGTCAGTCGCCGTCCCCATACGACAAGAGAAACACCAATTTTTGTAAAGCTTTTCACCAGAAGTATCAAAAATTGGACTTAAAGCGTCAGTACTGTGAATATTTTTTTCATTTTTTTTCGCCGCACCTCCCACATTGGTTCCATTAGATGAAAAAAAATTCTTCAAAACTTTCAGCTCGATCTGATAAGGGTTGATGGTATAACTTTTTTTCGTTCGACAAATGGTTTTCGAAAAAATTTATAAAAAAAACAGAAAAAATTACTTACTCTAGTCACAAATCTTAATGGTGTGCTCTTTGTTTAGAATTTTTGTTTGACGTGTTGTTTCTCTTCCGTATTATTTACTACCCTCAATTTACTAACGATTGCTAGCCTTCTAGTGAAACCATGTTGATGGTTCTGTTTGTAAAAATTTGTCGTCTAATTCAAACTTTTTTTAAATGATTTAGTTTTAGTGGAGACGAATTGTTCAATCCCCTTCTCAACAATTTCCGCAATTCTATCAACTTGTATAATTACTCACTTCACATTTGCGGTTTAGACTATTGATTCGCGATTTAAAGCATTGCATAGTGGGCCGGGAGGCTACTTATTTTGGCCAAAATTCAAGATTTTGTCATATTTGCATAAAACTTGGTGTATAAGGGTTTTTGGGGTCGCTGAAACTGAATTTGATGTCAAAATTTCAATATTTCAAAATGGCGGATCCAATATGGCGGACTAAAATGCGAAAATGTGATGTTTTTGCACCAAACTTCGTGTAAATGCGATTTCGGGGTCTTTGATACGAAATTTGATGTCGACATTTTGAAATTCAAAATGGCGGATCCAATATGGCGGACTAAAATGCGAAACTTTGAGGTATTTGCACCAAACATGGTGTTAATGGGATTTCAGGGTCTCTGATACGAAATTTGATGTCGGCATTTTCAAAATCAAAATGGCGGATCCAGTAAGGCGGATTAAAATGCGAAAATAAGATGTTTTTGCACCAAACTTGGTGTAAATGGGATTTCGTGGTCTTTGATACGAAATTTGATGTCGAACTTTTTGAAGTTCAAAATGGCGGATCCAATATGGCGGACTCAAATGCGAAACTTTGAGGTATTTGCACCAAACTTGGTTTAAATGGGATTTCAGGGTCTCTGATACGAAATTTTTCGGCATTTTCAAAATCAAAATGGCGGATCCAATGTGGCGGCCTAAATGCGAAAATGTGATGTTTTTGCACCAAACTTGGTGTAAATGGGATTTCGGGGTCTTTGATACGAAATTTGATGTCGACATTTTAAAATTCAAGATGGCGGATCCAATATGGCGGACTAAAATGCGAAACTTCGAGGTATTTGCACCAAACTCGGTGTAAATGGGATTTCAGGGTCTCTGATACGAAATTTGATGTAAAACTTTCAATATTCAAAATTCGCGCTGATATTTGCAGCCTCTCGCCTTTTTGACCGATCCGATTTTTTCTCGAATTCTAGAGAAGGACGACCTGGTCCCGAAGAAAAAGAAGATTGCTCACTTTCATTGGCAATTTTGATATCGGGAACTGTAAACTCGGAATCTAGCCAACTTAAATTTTTATTTTCAAACTTCTCTTTAATTCTACATACTTCATTCCATTTCTTATTGCGCTTAGTTCTTAAAGTCATGGAATGTGGACGGAAAGCAGATTGCCAAAACAAGTGAGCGCGTTGATGCGGCTAGGATAACAAATGACGGTTAGCCAGTGGCTCTTCATGGACGCGCGCCAGCACTCTCCATGACACGGCCGCGCGCGGCCATATAGATATACCATAAGCAAAGAAGTAAAAGAAAAGTAGCAAAAAGTAGCACTCTTACGCTCAAGTGCATATCCTAAGGAAGACATTCATATATTTTAGAACTCAATATGTTGTGTTATGTCGTGTTATGAGCATTTGGAAGCAGGTTCTTTGCTGAAAAAACCTTGTTTTTTATTCACTAATAATGTGACTGTATTTTATTGAAATTAAGAATTATACATTTAATTGACTTTTTACAAATTTCACACCTTATTGAATAAAATAAATGGAGGTATAAGGTTCGGAATCGATTTCTTAACGTCCAAAAACGTATTTTCCTAACGTCAGTAACACTACGAATTTTATCAGATTTTCTACTTGTGCCTGTATCATCGAAACAAAAATTGATCAATCAACGTATAATTGTCGTCAATAATACTTCAATTATCCCTGAATGCAGTAGTCTGTTTCATTTTTTCGAATTTAAGAATCGACTTTTGGCCACGGAATCGAGTCTCCTGGCCCACTGTGCATTGACCAATGTCTGTTTTGATTCGACTTACTGTCAAATTTGAATGAAAAAAGTTAATGTGACAGATTCAGATCTCAAATACCACAAATGCTTTTGAAACTTTTGTAAAGCAACGCCAGAGATATCATGATAAATAGTTTATATTGATGAAGCTTAAGCACAACCCTGAAATTCTGATATGGTTCTTTAACAGCAGAAGGAGCAAAAAACACGATTTAAAATAAATAAAATAAATAGCGGGACGCATTTTCTTCTTCCACTGATTATAAGAATTTATTGCGAAACAGAAACATTTTGAGGCAATAGATAGGGAATTATGAAATAAATTTGAGACTTATCCATTTTTTCATCGAAAACTCTTCTAAGAACAAGCTTTTATATATGATGCCTGCATGCCAAATATAAAATATCTCTTTCTAAGGTATATTCCATTAAAACGCACGCACCATTAAAATACCCAGTATTTGACGCTATTGTATCAAAACCCAACGCTTTTACATCATCTTTGAGACCCCATCTATAAGTGATTAACAAACAGGAGATACTTGCTCTCTTACCGTCCCGGATTCTAATGAAGGTACTTCAAGTATTTGTTTATTATTTACACTTGACATAATGACAGGAAGTCTGTCAACCTTCTCTTTACTTATTAAAGCTGAAATCAGTTTGCTGTCCCAGTGAACACAAACAGCTTAAAAATGCAGTGGGCTTGAATTGATTTTTCAGTACGGTTGCCCTTTCTGAACCCATTCTTTGTTTTAAATTTTTAATAGAATATCTGTTAATGATGAAATCTTGCTCATCATCACCCAATGCCTAAGCAGTAGCTATTAAGATATGAACTGCATTTGCATCACTAACTGCATCTGTTGCCTAAAAGCGGCAATTATTTAGGGATGAATTTCACTTGTTTACATGCGATTGAAAATAAATAAATTTATACTGAAAATAAGAGTTTAACTATCAAATAACGACAGTGTCTGTAGGAAAACTGATAAA
The DNA here is from genome assembly GCA_932195095.1 of Andricus curvator. Taxonomy (NCBI): domain Eukaryota; kingdom Metazoa; phylum Arthropoda; class Insecta; order Hymenoptera; family Cynipidae; genus Andricus; species Andricus curvator. The sequence continues at coordinate 68,215 of CAKNYM010048583.1, forward strand.
ATCTCGATTCAGCGAAAACAAATTTTCCCGAGTTTATTAAACGGTTTGATCGGAGTTGAGTTTTGAATTTATCTGTCTATGGCAGGTCTATCGGATTATAAATATCACATAAAGCACTTCAATATTCTTGTTTTTCGGAAAAGGTATCTGGACAAATTATTGTGTTAATTATGTAAATAATATATATAATCGCATGTATATACGATCTATTATTTTTGTAAAAGTAATGCTAGTTGTCAGATTTTGAGGTTAGAAAGTTTAATTATCCCAGAATATTTATGGCGTATATTTTATTTTAATTCAAATCTCATTAAGTATTTTATTATTAGTATTATTTTTTTTTACTCAAAATTATTTCTATTGGTCTAGTGGAATATTTATTAACATTGGTTCATTAATTTTCAATTATTTAAACTAATGGAATCTGTTTAAATAATATTTTTTTTTGAAATTTTTTTAAATTAAAAATTATTACCATTTCTTTGCTGGAATATTTATCAACATTTGTTAATCAATTTTCAATTATGTAAACAAATTCCATTTGTTTAAAATCAATTCAGAAACATAACAAAATTATTGTTTCCAACAATAGGAAGTTTTACTATAAATAGCAGAAAAGAAAAACTAACAAATTTGGTGAAAAAAATATTGTTGAAACAAATTAAAGGTTATTGAAAATAAATAATAATTTATTACCTCAACGATTGGAAAATATCCTGAAATAAATTTATGTCACTTAACGATAATACGGTAATATTTTTTATAAAAAACGAATTTTTGAAAAAAAAATTATTTAAGCAAATGGAATTTGTTTAAACATTTAAAAATTAATTAAGCGGTGTTGACCAATATTCCACTGAAGAAATAATCATAATTATTATTTCAAAAAATCGAAAAAAAATTATTTAAACAAATTAAATTTGTTCAAATAATTGAAAATTTATTAACCAATGTTGATAAATATTCCACTAGACTAATACAAATAATTTTAAGTAAAAAAAAGCGAGAATAAAGTGCTCAAAAGGTCGATTTCATAAAAAATTGACATTTTTGGTTTTAAGGGTAGTTTTCAGGGTCCCGTTGGGGCGTGTTAGAGGTGTCACACCAATATGATATCGTTTCCCTCTAAAAAAAATGTTTTTGGGCCACCCTTATGTACGTAACATATTCCTAGTTTTCTCTATTTCAAACATACGGATATTCTAGTGTGAAAATTACGCAATTCCTGATCAAAATACCACTGGTATTTTTATCTCCTAAGATTCCTGCGGCACATTTTTATTGTTAAGTTCTTAAAGTGAAGGTAAATGTTTGCAGAAACATTTATCAAGAAGAAAATTTAAGGCAATCCTATATGTAATTTTTTACTTGAATTTTTCACAGTGAGTGTCCTGTATCTCATTTCTAATTTATTAATATTTTTAACATAAAGAAAAATGTTAGGAAATTTATAATTATAATTATAGATTTCCCTAATACTTCTCTTTATGTTACAATATATTTTTTAATTAGTAAACACCTGTAATTTAACGTCGTATGGGGGAGAACTATGAGACGTTTGACTGATTACGCTGCACTGAATTTTGCTTATTCCTCTGTTATTTTGCTTCGTTTTGAAAAATGTTATAACGTTTTTAAAGCAATCATTTATGCGTTTATTATATTTAAAAACAATGCATACGTGCTATCTTATGTAAATTTCAAATTTCTGTCCCTGCGGGATTTTCGGCTTTGGCCGCCGCGGGCGCTGCCTGTCATATCCGGTAAATATCAAGGTCATGTCCGTACTTAATACTGGCTTGAAAGGTAGGGTAATTTTTTAATATGGCATCCTAAACCATTGTAGCAATTGTACTTCTCCCTGTTAATTTTGTGCTATAATAAACCAGCTATATTTGGAATATTCCTGACTCGATTTAAACCTTTTCAAATAATACAAACCCTAAAGGTCTAATAAGTGATTACATCCTCGTTATAAATAATCGACCAGGCCTTACCACTGACGGAATCACGATTAGCTAACTGGCCTCCCTCATATTACTGTATTCACAACTACCTCGCCTTAGCTTGGAACGCGACATATCTTATTATTTTTTTTTTAATACAATTATAACCGACTTTATTCCTATTTCAGCGAAAATTTCGGAAAAAGAACTCAAGATAGAGAACCGTGTCTAGACACTTTTTTAAAGAACTTTTAGAGTGGAAAAACTTGACTCTTATGATTTTCTTCGTATCCCGCCTTGTATTTGCAAAAAATTGAATTCATTCTTTGTCAAATAAATTTTTCATCAAATTGGTGAAATACGTGTCGTCAGCAATCCTTAAAAAACATCATACAGTACCGCCGAAAATTATCTATACGGCTAGCCCGAGCGGTACTAAAAATTACTGATGCCATTGAAACTAGATCACTCGTTCAAAAGAAGGAGCGAGAAACTGTTTTAAAAAACTGCTGGCAAGTTTATGAAATTTCGCGACGAATGACCCCTAATACAGGTTTTTTACCTCTTGAAGAGAATATACCACGCAAGAAGTTTTAAAAAAAATTCAAAAGTTTCTCGAATTTTGTAACTATACTTAAATTTGTGGCATGACCTACGAAAGTTGTACCAAAATCTGAAATTTATAACACAGTCTTTGAAATCTTATTTTTAATGTAAGCCAACAAAACTTAAAAAATCTTTACAGGTTCCCGAGATATGCCTAAAAATGTCCAAACATATCTGTGTTGCGTTTTAGTCGTCGATCACCGCTCTCGGCTGGTCTGTTGCCAGGCAGGACCGAATAGACTACGAATAGGGGTGGTGCTTGCTCGGACAACCTTTTAATTTGATTTTTTTATCTGATACTTTTAATCAGTAATTTTGGTTTAAACTTATTTTAAGGTTTTTGAAAATACATATTTATTATAATTTATAATGATTAAAAAATGTCGTTTGAAATTATTATAGAATTCGACACTACGGGAATAATATTGGATATCACGGTAGTGTATTTCGCCGGGATACTATTTTGTGACTTCAGCAATGCTTCAGATTCGTATTCAGCGATAAAAAAAAACCCCAGAAAACTATTTTAAAACATAATGTGGCCATTTGCACATTTTTGTCCGCCATTTTGGATCCCCTATTTGCAATAATTAGTGATATAAGGAAAATATGTGACTGAAAGGGTTAGTAAAGCCGATAAAATTCAAAAAAAGAATTGCACGATTATATATACGCAATTAGTCCTTTAACCTTTAGTGTTGCCGATCGGTTACTAGCGTAGTAGTATGGGTTTACATAAAATTACGTGAACTTCACAGTTTCCAGTTAGAACCAAGTAGAGAACATGGGATTTTTTGGCAAGGGAACAAGTGTCTTCTTATAACACATGCACAAGAAGTCCCTCTTTTCGTCCTGAAAAATGTGCCAAAAGTGACAATTTTAGTAAGGTATGAGAAAAAAGCACTGCGCATGTGCAAATCAACCATAGTTTCCTTTCGATACACTAGTTACCTTTTTCGCATACTTTTTAACACGCTAGTCACTTTTTGTATACTCTGGTTACCTATGACAACGAGTGAGAATTACGGTCAGCCATTTTCCAGTCGTGCTCAGTTGTTTGTGTTGAAGTGAAAATATAAAAATGAGTTCGAGTCGTAACAATTTGAGCAAATAACTCTCTGCGATTTAAAAAAAGCTTGTTCTCTTCATAAATACATATTTTTAATTATAATGTTTACCGTTATTATTCTTCAATAAATTATTTTTTTCTTTGCATATATGTATGTCAGATCTTAAGAGAGATTTTTTTGAACCTTCGCCCCGGATCCCTGCCCCCCCCCCCCCCCTCACTCTGCGGACTTGACTCCAATAGGACTTTTCTGCATTTCTTATAAAAAAGTAGTATGTGACACTCGTGCAAAAAAGCAGATATCCATGAAGGTTGTGAAGTTGGTAGCCCAAGACGGAAGCGAGTACCACGCGGCGCACGAGCCAAAGGCGAGTGCCGACCGTGGTACTATTCCTTTGCATCCTCACCTTTACCCCCGGAAAATGACACTTTCATAAAAAAGAGGAATAACGTTAGTTCAAAACTCTACTTTATTATTTAAACAAAAGATAGAGATTTTCTCGGGTAGTAACTGTCTTGAAGTAATCGGACACCCACCTACTCCAAAACTAGGGAAAATAGGCTGCTCCCCCTGTGCCTGTCGAATGGGCGTTACTGCGATCCTTCAAACAATTTCAAAGAGTGTTTTCGTAATTTCTGATTTTATTTAAGTAACAGCAATATTCTAAAATACATTGTCTTGTAAAACGTTCACGTGGCAAAATGCCATGATGGAAAAAATCTCGCCTCTAAAACATAACTTGTAGAATGTAGATATTGAACGCCACATAAGAAGGAAATAGATTGTTATTTGATTAACAAATTTGGTGTAATATGATTAATGGAAGATGAATCATGCAAAAGTCTTCATATATCACGATTGATTTCAGAGATAAATGATACTTGTATACATTATGTAAAATAAGGATAAGAAATATTTTTATTTATATACACAGATATTATAAATTTTCGTTACATAATATGTTGTACTACAATAACTATACAAAATGCAATCTTAAGAAGGTACTTAGTATGTCGCTGTGAATGTTGTGTCCACTCACAGATCCACAGGGTTTGTTTCTCGTTCGATTAACATTGTCAATTTTTGCTTGTGCTTTTGTTCTTTGTGCTTTTCTTGAACGCTATTAAAATGCTTTAATAGCCTTTGAAAATCAATGTCGTATTTGAGAGAACCTACTGGATGCTGTGAGGTTTTTGTGGTGGGGACTGGATTGAAGTTTAGAGGGATTGCTGTTAATCGGCGATGCAATGTGGCGAACGCTTCGCTTTGCGGTAGAATCATTAATATACCATACAAAGCACGTACCAAAGACTCATTAGTTTCTCTTTCCAGCAGTTCTAGCCGCAAATCTGAAATTTAATTTTAATTATTTTCATTTAAATTATAGTTTTAAAATTGCGTAAAGCAGTAAATGCAAGTAAATGTAAGTCTTATACACATCATTTACTTACATTGCAATTAATGAACTTATACCCACATGTGAAAATCGGTGATTCTATGAGCTGTACTAGTTTGTCTATTTCCGTAAGAAACTCTACTGTGACCTCAATATTTCCACTGCATAAATCATAGTTAAGGTTATATTTCTATATATGTGTTCAATATTTTAGCATGTTAACCAGTTAACTGGTAGGCTCGAAATCGACGTTGTGTGCCAAAACTGGTAGAAGCAAATAATTCCGTATTCATTATGAAAGTTCATTTAGTGAGTGTTTTTTAGGTCGCTGATCACACATCCGGGGTCAAAATGGAGAAATGCAAATTAGCGGGTTCAATATGGCGGAATAAAATGAAAAAATCACGTTTTTGGTCGTTGATGACGAATCAGGGGTCTAAATTGCGAAATTCAAAATAGCGGATCCAATAAGATGGAACATAATTCTTGCCACAAATGTAACTTGCCTCAGTGTGACTTGCCACAACGAGAGCAAACTTATATAGCTGTGAATTATCATACAAAGTGCTTTGAGATATTGTCTTATATTGCAATAATCTTTATTCATAAAAACTGCTCTGCATCATTGGATAATTCTAAAGTTTCAATGCTCTGTTGGATCCATCGTGCCATCTGTTTAGTTGACAAAATTCATTTCAAATTAGTCCATACGTTGAAACAATACCTAATAAAGCCTCTCGTATAAATAAATTGACAGCAAGAATACGTTAAACATATTTGTTCACCATACCGCTCATCTTGTACTTTTATTTGAAAGACTGTTTCGATTTCTTATAAAAAATGCCTCGTTTACGTTCGCAACTACGTAAGAGCACCCTGCTAAAAATCCCTCTTAGAATCCCTATAGATTTAGGATTTTAAGGATTCCTATGATTTTTCAAAGAGGGTTTTGTTCCATGCTTGAAAGAGCATATACTCTGGATCTCATGATGTTTGTAAGTGGATCCTATAGGGACTTAAAAGTAAACAAAGGGTTGTTTGTCCTCGCTTAATGGGAGTTTAAAAGGTTTCTATGAGGTTTCTATGCGCGTTTAATGTATATCTAAAATTGTTCTAAATGCATCTGATTCGGGGTGTACGGGGGTTTTACAAGGATCTTATAAGGTTTTCTAAGGGGTTTTTATATAGAACCTACTGAAGATGAAGGGTTCTTTGTCTTCGCTCACAAGGAGGTTAAAAGGTTTCTATGAGGTTTCTATGTGCGTGTAATGTGTATTTGATATGTGACAAAAAAAATGTTTTTTTGTATTATTGCTGCACTTAGTTTATATTTTAAATAACCCAATTTCACGCACGGTGCCCTACACATACAATCGCACTCGCTGGGGTTTCGAACCCTACCTAAACTCCCTAACCCGTATGTACCTAGCCGATGCCTTAGCCAATTTCGCTATCGAACCGCTTGAACGTTCGTTACAAAATCTCGGCCATGCTTTTTTGCTGAATGACCCAGGGTCCTCTCAGGAATATATATTTATTATTTCTTGATTTTAGGCATATTATGAGAAAGTGGGTTAAAAAAATGATAAGGTGCAAATTAAAAAATAAAATGTTACAAAATAAAATATTTTCTTCTCGGTTGGCCCGACTTTAAACGATATTTCGCCCTGTCGTCGGCGTATTTGTATCCAGTTCAAGTCACTTACTGCACCCGACCATCAGCACAAAACTAGTCTAAGATCGTTACAGAATAGTGTGCCCTTTATGTTCCATTTCTGTAACACGTGTCACGTTCTAGTGACGTAACAGTTCTATCACTCTGTTCTATATTAGTTACATTACAGAATTCCAGAACTGTTACATATCCTTACAGTAACAGTGTTACAAGACAGTGTGACCTTTATGTTCCGTTCCTGGAGCACGTGTGACATAACAGTTCTAACACTCTGTGATATATCGGTTCCATTACAGAATTCCAGAACTATTATGTATCCTTATAGTAACAATGTTACAGATCAGTGTGATCTTTATGTTCTGTTTCTGGAACACGTGTGATATTCCAGTGATATAACAGTTCTATCACTCTGTCTTATATTAGTTACATTACAGAATTCCAGAACTGTTACGTATCCTTACAGTAACAGCGTTACAAAACAGTGTGACCTTCATGTCCTCTTAAGACGGTAATTATATACTTAGTAACTTTTCCAGTAATCGCAGTCCTATTAAATTCCCATTAGATCCATTTAAAAGAATTTCTCGAAGAATAATTTCGCGTTTTATGGTCTACTTAGGTGCCGCTTATATCCTCTTAGAATTATGTCCCTATTAAATTCCTATTAGATCCCTTTAAAGAAATGCTCAAAAAGTAATTTCGCATTATAATTTCTACTTAGGTTCCCCGTAGAACTCATTACAAATATTTCGCGAAATTAACTGCGTTCCCCTTAGGAACATATTACAACACATAACTTTCCACGATTCCTCTTTAAATCCACTTAAAACTCGAACTGCAATCTCAGAGGCTTCTAAACAGATTCTGACGATTCCTAACGGGTATTTTTACTAGGGAGAGCAAGATCTCCATCACCCGAAAATTCAGATACTGATTCTGACTTGTCATTCAGATCACGTGACTTTTGCGTTTCATTCCGTTATATTGGATGCGCTATTTTGAATTTCTCCATTTGTACCCCGGATTCTTCATCAGCGACCTTAAAAACCCCCTCAGTACGGACATTTATTCAAATCACGTGAGTTTTTCATTTCAGTCCGCCATATTCGGTCAACTATTTTGAATTTTTCAATTTTGACCCCGGATTCATCATCAGCGACCTAAAAAAGCACTTTGTACTGTGTTTCATTCAAATCACGTGACTTGCATTTTATTTCATATATTGGATCCGCCATTTTGAATTTCTCAATTTTAACCCCGGATTCATCATCACGACCAAAAAAACTAGGACATACAAATTTTTATCAAAATCCTTTGAGTTTTGTGACATTTATTGCAAGTGTGTATATATATGCATCATTACCAGTTAACTGGTTAATCAGAAATTACTAAACCTGTTATTGCAGTCTTAAAACTAATAGAAATTTAACGAAAATGCAGTTAATATATGTTTTTGAAGTCGCTGATTCCGAATTTCGTATTAAAAATGCAAAATTCATAATGCCGAAGAGATTTATAAAAAAAAAAAGAAATTTACATAAAATTTGTTATCTTGGGTTTTTGGGATCTCATTATGAATTTCGCATTAAAAATTCAAAATGCAAGATGGCGGATGCAAACTGGCGGACAGATTACAAAAAATTTTATATCATAAGTTTTTTAGATCGCTGATTACGAATTTCGTATTAAAAATACAGGATGAAAAATGGCGGATGCAAAGCGGCGGACATTTTCGCTAAAAATTATGGCATTTGCATAGAAGTCAGTTATCAGAGGTTTTAGCGATAGTTGATTATGGATATCATATAACAATGCAAAATTCGAAATAGCGAACCATTTTACCAAATAAAAATTGTGGAATTTGCATACAAATTTGTTATTACGGATTTTGTAACAAAAATATCAAAATCAAAATGGCGGACCCGAAAAAAATCGAATCATTCTACAGAAAAAATCGTAGAATCATCATAAAAGACTGTCATAAGAAGTTTTCTGGTTCGCTTATACCAAATATTTTGTCAGAAATATAAAATTTAATATGGCGGTCTTAACATAAGTAACAAATGTTTATGTTTGATCAAAAGTAGTTTTGAGGCGATTTTTAAAAATGTTAAATACATATATTGAAACAAAAATTGGAAATGCGTACAAACTGAAATAACGAAACAAATTATTCAACAAGTGTTAAAAACACAAAAATTTACCCATCTTCTTCAAAAACTTCGCTAATACTCACCCAGAAAGAAAGAAATTTCTTTTGAGTCAATGAAACTTCTTGGGTTCAAAGAAATGGTTTTTTGTTCCAATGAAAATTTTTCTTTTTTTAAAATGATTTTTTTCTTTTTGAAAATATTTTTGGTTCAATGACAAAATTTATGGGAAAGAAACGGTTTCTTTAACTCAAGACAAATATTTTTCCGAATTCACCTCAAATCTTCCTCATTAGGACTGCTCAAATACCATCTATAATTAATAATAAATAAGCTTCTCAATATATCCGTAGTACAGACTAATACTTCGTTAAACCCGTATACGAGAGGAAAATTATTCATTAAATTAATCAAGTGTTTAGGATATTTAAAAATACATGTTCAAATTTTTAAAGGGGACTTATTTTTGCATTTTTTGTCTGCCATTTTGAATTTCGGCATTTTTGCTTTAGATTCGTCATCAGCAACCCACAAAACCTCCGAGAAGCCATTTTGAAGCTACGGGACTTATTTTTATAAGTTTTGTCCGCCATGTTAGATCCCCCATTTTGTAAATTTCAAAAACTGGAATCTAAATTCATAGTCGGCGACCCCAGAAATCTTCCGTGCATGAAGATTCAAACAATTTGTATGTAAGGAAAAATGTATGCTCGGTATTATTATAAAAAATTGTATTTATGGCAGAAAAACGTGTCCAGTGTCCACAACTAGGGTGGTCCACAAAATCGACTTTCGATTTTTGTTGATCGATACCCCCCAGTTTGTTCGTTTTCCGGAAAAAGATATTCCATATCTTTTTTCAAATCAGTCAGCATTAACATGTTCAAGGAATAATTTCAAATAAAGAAACTTTAGTTTTGACACACCCAACGCTCTTGTATTGAGCCTGCAAAATGCCGCAAAAAATGCAAAATAGCAGTTTTTATGTAGAAGGACTCCGCACCAAATACATTGGAAAAAGGTCTCTGCTGATTTCTTTCATTTTGTAATATTTTGTATTTTATGGTATTTTGAATAAAAAATCCTAATGGCAAAAAGTCGAAAATGGACAGTTTTTCATATGTATTGCGCCAAAGGTCGCTTTTCATGCACGCAAGAAAGCTTTACTGACATTCGATGTCTATTTGGTACCATGTTCAGGGATCATGCCCAGCTCTTTGTCCCTTTGACATTTTTTATTTTATGACCCCCCGAACAATAACATCCAAGTCTGAAGGTCGAGAGAAGAATAGTTTTTCGTGGGTGTTGTAACCAAAATCCCTTTTCATGCACACTAAAGGAGTTCTACCGACACTCGAGGTCTGTTTGGCACCACGTTCAGTGATTATGCCCAGCTCTTTGCCCCTTTCACATTTTGTTATTTATATCCCCTTGAACAATAATATCCATGTCTAAAGTTCGATAGAAGGATAGATTTTCGTGGTTGTTGTATCAAAAATCACTTTTCATGCACACTAAAGGAGTTCTACAGACACTCGAGGTCTGTTTGGGACCACGCATAGGGATCATGCCAAGCTCTTTGACCCTTTGGCATTTTGTGCTTTAGGACCCCCCGAACAATAATATTTATGTCTAACGGTCGAGAAAAGGATAACTTTTCGTTGGGGTTGTACCAAAAATCACTTTTCATGCACACTGAAGGAGCTCTACCGACAATGAAGGTCTCTTTGGCACCATGCTCAGCTCTTTGTTCTCACAGGTGTTCAATGGCGTGCCGTGTTAATAATTTTGTGTACGAAACATATACGTTCCTGAAAGTGTGAGAGCTTGCAGACATCATTCAGATGATAGAGGTTTTGTTTTGTGCAGTTCCTATGAGTGTAGCAGTTGCTACAGTCAGAAAATCACTACTGCTAAGATTTGTTCTTCAAAAAATAGGACTTGGCGCGATAACGAGAGAGGATTATATAGCAAATCATGTGACCGACTTCGCCAAAGAATGACATAATCCAGAGCCTCATGTGCGTAGAATAATCGCATATGCTGACGGCACTTACAGTTATATTCATAAATGTAGCAACTCTCGTAGTCTGCGACAGTCCTTCTGCTTGCACAAGGGCCGTCATTTGGTCCAACCCGCTTTAATTGTAGCACCAGATGGCTATATACATATATATATAGTTACAGGTTTTTCATAAGGATAACCGCAGGATTTCGCCGGGAGCGGGTGCTAATCTGAAAAATTGCACCCGCTCCCAGCGAAATCGCGGTAAAATTTCAGCCGTAACCACGTCTCACGACCGTGAGATAGGTGGTTACAGTCTGCGACGAATTCAATACGATGACCCGGCAAAAGTCTCATGCACCCTGAGGACACGAAGCGACCCAAGGACGACCGCCTTCTGCAATTTCCCCGCAAGTGTCTCAGCCCTTTGTTGACACGCAGGGATGCTGTTCAGGCTATTAACCAGTGAAACCTTCGCACCTCCAAGAGCGCCCATGATCAACATGATTATCTTAACAGAATATTGCGGGTATAACCGTCGCAACTCCCTTATAAGGTCCTTATACCTCTCTTTCTTTTCTTTCTGCTTGGCTATGACGTTTTTCTCAGCTGGTGCCGAAAATTCGATAACGAACATGGTTTGTTTCTCAAACTCAAGGAGAATTATGTCAGGCCTCGAATGCGCAACAGAATATATATATAATTCAAAAAAAGGGTTAAACAACCACCACAGGGTGCCACTGGGAGCAACTGCCATCTAAAAAGGACACCGGCTCCCAATAGAACCGCGGTAAATCACACTTATAGCCACGTCTCATGACCGTGAGATGGCTGGCACAATGAAATTACGACGACATGCCGGCGAAACCCTCGTGTCTCTTGAGGACACGAAGCGACCCAAGGATGAAAGCTTTATGCATCTATTTCGCAAGTGCCTTGGCATATTTTTGGCACGCGGGTCTGGCTTTAAGGTTACGAACAAGTGATAGTTTCACACCTCCCAGAGCACCAATCACAAGGACAATTAATTTAAACAATTATTTTGGGTACAATAGCTCCCTTTCAAGGTCTTGATACCTCTCCTCCTTTTCCTTCTCCTTGGCAGTGATGTTGTTGTTGGCTGGGGCCGAGAATTCGATCAGGAATATAGTTCGTTTCTCGAAGTCTTGGAGAACGATGTCAGGCTCCGAGTGAGCAACCCCAGATAGCAAACGTGCGGGGCACGTTACTCGCACGGCATGCGCGGTGCATGCTGGGTGCGAGGCATATGGGTCGCACTTTGTGAGGGGCACGTACGTGCGAGGCATATGCGACGCACTTTGTGATAGGCACGATGTGCGGCGCATGTATGTCGCACTTGATGAGGATCATTATATACATGATATATAAGTAATAAGCACATTTTTTTATAATAGTCGTATAGTAAACTATTATTATTGTAATAAAAATTTTAAAAATATTGATAATTATTATAATTAAAGATTGAATTAATTGATATTGTAAAAATTGTTTATTTACAAAAATTAAAACATTCTCGATTTTATAATAAGAATAAATTAGTGAATTAGTAAGAATTATTGAATGCATGGTTGTATAGTTTCAACGTACAATATGCATTTTATTTATTTTGAAACTATAATTTCGAACTTTAATCGACTATACAAATGATTTCAATTAGCCTTTTGTCAATTTGAATTTGAAAATATGTAAATAAAAAAATGAAATTTTCTTCGTCCCCTAGCCGAAAGTACGTCTTCCCGGCCGCATTTCTGTCCGGGAACAGTGGCTTTTGCGGCCTGTTAGAGTTAACACGATCTCTGATTGGCTGCGAGATTTTTGTGGCTCGCTGACTTAGCAACCTGACGTAGCAACGCTCAATATTGTGTTATTGTGTACTTAGCCTCTGAAAAATATTTATTTTGACAGGTGAATGGAAACAAGAGAGCGTCGGTGTGTTCAACCTCAAAAAAAGGAAGAAGTATTTCGAAAAAATATAAAATAAAAAAGATGTGTTTTTGATACCCGCCCCGACCAGCAAAACCTCGGCTCCGCCTCGGCTTTGCAAAAGTCGGGCGGGCGACCGAATCCCATGCATCCGCTCAGCTGGCCGAGAGCAGCAGCGGTGCCACACGAGGTGGCCGGGAGCGCATGCTGAAGCAAGCCACAAAAGAAAAAGCATCCGAGCTAGCAGCCGACAACGCATTTAATTAATTAACATTAATTATTAAACGTACTTTCGGCTGGGGATGAAGAAAAATAGTATAAGACACACGGCCAGAAATATTGGATGCCCTGACGTGCGTGATATGAGGCCTCGGCTTCGCCTCGGCCTTCATATCACACACGTCCGGAAATCCAACTTTCTGGCCTTGGGTCGTAATATACTATTTTGTTATAATTTCTACTTTACATATTGATTTATGTTTATAACTTCAATTTGTGCTTTTAATTTCAAGTTTAACATTAAATTGAGTTTAAAGTGTAATTTAAAATCAATGTTTAAAAAATTTGTTCAGAAATTTAAAAAATGCATCTTTAATTTTCAATCGTATTGTATTCATTTTTTATTATTTTGAAGTAGAAATAAGAGAAGCTATATTTAAAAACTGCGCGCATTAGCTGAATAATATACGGCGCAGACCCCGTCACGTCGGTCGAACGGTAATCGTCCGACGCGCCGTAACAGCTGTTTTCGACTTCCGTTGTCGGTTTCGCACGGATTTTACAAAATCTTGTAAAACTACTACGCTGAAAGTGATGTTTTTTCTTTTCAAATTAGTAAGTTCACTACTTTGAAAGAAGTTGTTTTTGCGAGTTTTAATATAATTACAAAATCGGATGGTAAAGTTTTTCTTTTATTATTCAAACAACAAATAGGCTATTTACCGTTTTTTCTATGTTTCATACAATTTCTGAAAGTTTCAGCGAAAAATATTTTTTACTGTGGACACAAACGTGCTAATCTCGCAAAAGTATCAGATCCTGAAGTTTGTGATATTAAATATTACAGTTATGTAAATGCGTGCGTTTTAATGTTAGTATCGTTAAGGGCATTTTTTGCTGACGATATTTGCATGTTTGTGCCCAGAATAATAAATTACTTTCGCTGAAACTTTGTGAAACGCGAAAACGGATATAAATAGCCCATTTCTGTTTTGAATAATAAAAACAGTTAATTTCTGTTCAATCTTGTTTTTTTTTTATTCAAACAAACATTAGCATGTTTGTGTCCAAAATAATGAATATCCGTCGCTGAAACTTTAATAAGAGACGTGAAAAAGGTTATAAACAGTTTATTTTTGGTTTAAATAATTAAAAAAAGGTAATTCTTGTTTTAGGTCATCATTTTTTTATTATTTAAACGAAAAATATACTTTTTACCTACGTATTTATGTTTTCTGTCAGTTTTATGTGCCTGTATCTTGTAGTTGCAGCGAAAATATTTATCATTGTTGATACAAACATGCGGAAACTGAATTGCTAATGCGCAAATAAAATGTATAAATATTCCTTCCACTCATAATAAAAAATACGTTGATGATAAATTACCTGCTCTAAAAATCCTAAATGTGTGCACGCACCATATCCGCAATCCATATCCCTGCGCGCACGTCGTGCGAGAAAATCCGCACTTTGCTTTCTGAGAACGGAGACTGCTGTCCGAAAATCGTAGTTCCAAAAAATTTGGCACTCCTCGTTTTGGACAATTGACTCTTATCTCCCTTGGAGCGTTCGGTAGGGCAGAGTAGCGGCCAACACCGTAAGAGCAACAAAGATGGTAATAAAGCACTCTTAGGGCCGAATTATGTCTGTAGATATACGTCGTTCCCGCGTGGGTCGGACACCCAGATAGTATGTGTTCTAGATACTAAGCGTGTGCATGACACGCTCTGCACCTATCACTGGGAACTTCTTGACATAAAATGCGCTCACGGTATGCTAAGGTGGAAATGACACCGTCCTGGCATGCAGAAATGAAACCCTCTGTACCGGGATTAAGCCCTGATGATTGGAGGAAAGCAAAAGTTTGCTCCTTCGACAAGGACTGTTTTTCTACATTTCTGTGAAAGTTTCCGTGCATTTTCTTGTCGAGTAGCTGCTGGTGAAATTCTCGATACTCTGCTTTCTTTACTTCGGCTTTCAGAAGTGAAGCATCTAGATGGAGTAATGCACTTTCCTCACTTCTGATGTTAAGATTCAGGCCAAGGGTCTCGGCTGTTTGCTGCGCGGCTTTGTAAAGGAACGCTCCTTCGCCAATCATCTCGTGGTTCCTGATCACTTTTAAGAGAGGATCTCTGCCATTCGCAACGATGTAAGCTCTACTTATGACAATTTGGTTATGAAGACACTGGAGATTCAGAAGTCCGCGTCCGCCTTGGCGGCGTGAGATGTATAATCACGTAAGATGAATTGTTATGCAAGCTTTTATGCATATGCATGATCTTACGTGTGTTGATATCAAGGGCCGTAAGCTCGTTCTTCTTCCATTGAACCACCCCAGACGAGTAGAGTAGAACCGGGATGGCAAGTATATTAGTCGCAGATACCTTGCTTAAGGACGACAGATTGGAAGACCAAATCTGCCGAAGAAGATGCTTGTATCAGCTTCGGAGAGACTCCTTCACTGATGTTACGTCCTGAATGCGGCTTTGAGGCACGCCCAGGTATGTATAGGTCTCTCCAGTATTAGGATGTCTAATAACACTTATATCCACAAGCTCGGGGTCCTTGGGAACGCCAGTAATCTTTCCTTTCTTCAGATTAATTTTGGCACATTTGTCCAAACCAAAGTCCATCCCAATCTCTCCTGTGTAGTTCTTGACGATATTCATAGCAGTTTGAAGTTTGCTTTTACCAGAGGCATAGATCTTCAGGTCATGCATATAAAATACATGAGTGACCTTACGCTCGCGCTGATTAGTGTCGCCACAGAGGTATCCATGAGAATTTCGTAGTGCGAGAGATAGAGGCAGAAGTGTGATGCAAAAAAAGCAAAGGGCTCATATTATCACCTTGAAAGACGCCCCTCTGGAAGGTGACGTTGTTCGTTGTCACGCGATAATTTCTAGATGAGATAGTAAACCTAGTTTTCCAAAGAGGCATCAATCTCTCTATGCATGTCACTATGTGTGGATGTACCTTGAAGCTTTCCAACAGACAGATGATAAGTCTATGAGAGGTTGAATCGAAAGCTTTCCGGTAGTCAATCCAGGCCATTGACAGGACGCGCTGATCGGCTGCAGCGTCTTTACAGACACACCTGTCAATTAACAAGTTCTCTGGACAGCCTGCTACACCTTTTTTCGAGCCACGTTGTTCGTACATCTCTCGCCATACAGACTCAATTCGTCGAACAATCCTGTTGTTTAGGACAGCTGTAAAGATCTTATGCAGTGTGTTCAAACAAGTTATTGGCCTGGTAATATTGGATGATATTTTCAGTATCTTCTTTCAACTCCAGTGTTTTCGGGATCTTGTATACCTCTCTCCAAAAAGTCTCTACCTCCTTGGGCTTGGGTGGATTTTTTACAGAAACAGGGAGATCGCTGAAGAGGCGCGATGGGTCACCGAGAAACTGTTGATTCTCCCTGATCCATCTCTCCTTCTTCTGTATTCTCGTCCTTGCGTCAGATAACAGCCGTATTTTTTCAACAATATGCTGCTTGATTGTCAGCAGCTTTGACTTGTTTAGTGTGTGATTCAAGATCCTTAGTTCTTGGGCGAACTTCCGAACCCTTTCCGTGAACGGTCTACCAGATGTTATGTAGTCAATCATACATTGAACACGGGACGCATTCTGTGTTGCCCATCCAATCTTCTTGTTCAGTTGATGCAAGCGTCTTTTGGTCTTTTGATCCATCGTCGGTTTTAGCCTTTGATTTGAATCAGCCAAAGCTCTCGCAGCTCCATAAACTGAGCAATTGATGGTCCATAGGTCGGAATCTTGCGAGATATCTCTACGAAGGGAGGTATCCATTTCAGCCAGATCTTAGGGCTTAGGAGGAACTTGCATGTTAATGTTCCTCCTTGTACTGAAATTGCGATCATCTCTCAGAAGGTGCCTGCTTTCTGGGGTTGATCTTAATGTCGCTTCCTCATCTTCGTCTGCAGCTTGATCAAGCAGTGGTTGGGGAAGCGTTCCGCGTACATATCCATTTTTCCGGAGGTTGTCGGCTTGATTTCGCAAAGACTGATGCGAAACGTGCTGAAGCTCTGGGTGTTTCTGGCACCACAGAGTGTGCATACGCGCCATAAAGCCTCCGCGAACAGGGATAATGCTGGCATCGTAGCAGTCTAGCACGTCATCCCTGAGTTGATCCGTCCACTCAATGTGGGCGTTTCGCCAGTTCGTCGTCGTGTTTCCATATAAATTATTTTCAGCACCCCGAACTCGAGGATGATCGGCATTGTTTGCCGACCCATTGTCGGGTGCTCTGCGCGTTCGATCGTTTTGAACCGCATCTACAACATTTTGGTGTTTTCATTTTTGTTCTCACGAGCAGCTAGGGAAAGGGTTCGTCCATCCTTGTAGAGCCCCGCGTGCAAGGATAAGGCTGGTACTCTGAGAGGCCGCCCGGTATCTCAGTCACCGTTTAAGACACCTTAACCAGGTGCCATTCAGCTTTTGGCACGTTTGTTACGCCTTCGCTTAGGGGTTATTCTTTCAGGACCATCCCTGGACAATTGTCCGCGACTGCTTATTAATCATTGTCACCACATTCAGCAGAAACCCTTGGTACAGGGACCCTCTATCCGCAACCCGAGGACGCGTTCGGTGGCTTTGTCATAGGCCCTTCAGTTCTATTCCAAACAAATCAAATATATATATATGACAAAGCCACCGAACTCGTCCTCGGAATGCGGATAGAGGGTCCCTGAATCAAGGGTTTCTGCTGAATATGGTTACAATAATTAATTAGCAGTTGCGAACAATTGTCCAGGGATGATCTCGAAGGAATAACCCCTAAGCGGAGGCGTAACAACCGTGCCAAAAGTTGAATGGCACCTGGGCGAGGTGTCTTTAACGGTGACTCTGAGATACTGGGCGACCGCTCAGAGTATGCAGCCTTATCCTTGCAAACAGTGCCGATCACCCTAGAGTTCGGGGTGCTGAAAATAATTTAGATGGAAACACGGCGACGAACCGACGAAACGTCCACATTAAGTGGACGAATCAACTCAAGGATGACTTTCTAGACTGCTACGATGCCAGCATTATCCCTACTCACAGAGGCTTTATGGCGCGTATGCGCACTCTGTGTTGCCAGAAACATCCAGCACTTCAGCACGTTTCGCAGCAGTCGTTACGAAATCAACGTGTCTACCTCTTGAAAAATGGATATGTACGCGAAGCACTTCCCCAATCGTTGCTTGAGCAAGATGCAGACGAAGCTGAGAAAGCGACAGTAAGACCAACCGCAGAAAGCAGACACTTTCTGAGAGATGATGGCGATTTCAGGATAAGAAGGAACATTGACATGTCGGTTCCTCCTGAGCCTCAGGATCTGGCAGAAATGGATGCCTCCGTTCGTGAGTATATCTCGGAGGAGTCCGACCTCTGCACCATCAATTGTTCAGTTTATGGAGCTGCGAAAGCATTGGCTGATTCAAATCGAAGGCTAAAACCGATGATGGATCAAAAGACGCTTGCATCAACTAAACAAGAAGATTGAAGGGGGAAGACAGAATGCGTCCCGTATTCAGTGTGTGAGTGATTACATAACATCTGGCAGACCGTACACGGAAAGGGTTCGAAATTTCGCCCAAGAACTGAGGATCTTCAATCACACACTGCACAAGTCAAAGCTGCTGACAATCAAGCAGCATATTGCTGACAAAATACGGGTGTTATCTGACGCAAGGAGGAGAATACAGAAGAGGGAGAGATGGATCAGGGAGAATCAAAAGTTTCTCGCTGACCAATTGCGCCTCTTCAGTGATCACCCTGTTCCTGTCGACAATCCACCCAAGCCCAACGAGGTAGAGACTTTTTGGAGAAAGGTATACAAGATCCCGAAAACACTGGAGTTGAAAGAAGATTCTGATAATATCATCCGCTTCAGGGCTTTTTTTGAACTTTTTTGAACACACTGTGTAAGATCTTTACAGCCGTCTTAAACAACAGGATTGTTCGAAGAATTGAGCCTGTGGTGCGATAGATGTACGAACAACTTGGCTCGAAAAAAGGTGTAGCCCATCAGCGCGTCCTGTCAGTGGTCTGGATTGACTACCGGAAAGCTTTAGATTTAACCTCTCATAGACTTATCATCTGTCTGTTGGAAAGCCTGAAGATGCATCCACGCATAGTGAGTTGCATAGAGAGATTATTGCCCCTTTGTAAAACTAGATTTACTATCTCCTCTGGAAATTATCGTGTGACAACGAACGTCACCTTCCAGAGGGACGTCTTTCAGGGGGACATCATGAGACCTTTGCTGTTTTGCATCACACTTCTGCCTCTATCTCTCGCACTACGAAATTCTTCTGGATACCTCTGTAGTGACACTAATCATCGCGAGCATAACGTCACTCATGTATTTTATATGGATGATCTGAAGATCTATGCCTCTGGTAAAATCAAACTTCAAACTGCTATAAATATCGTCAAGAAGTACACAGGAGAGAATAGGATGGACTTTGGATTGGGCAAGTGTGTTAAAATTCATCTGAAGAAAGGAAAGATTATTAGCGTTTCCAAGGACCCTGAGCTTGTGGATATAAGTGTTATTAGACATCTTTACGTGTATACCTCAAAGCCGTATTCAGGACGTAACGTCAGTGAAGGAGTCTCTCCGAAGCAGATACAAGCATCTTCTTCGACAGATTTGATCTTTCAATCTGTCGGCCTTGAACAAGGTATCTGCGACTAACATGCTTGCCGTCCCGGTTCTACTCTACTCGTTTGGGGTGGTTCAATGGACGAAGAAATAGCTGACGGCCCTTGATACCACCACAAGTAAGATCATGCATATGCATAAAAGCTAAAAGAAAGATGCATATGCATAAAAGACACGGACTTCCGAATCTCCAGTGTCTTCATAATCGAATTGCCTGACATCGTTCTCCAAGACTTCGAGAAACGAACCATATTCATGATCGAATTCTCGGCTCTGGCCGACAACAACATTACTGCCAAGGAGAAGGAAAAGGGGGAGAGCTATCAAGACCTTATAAGGGAGCTGCGACGGCTGTACCCAAATATTCGGTAAAAGTAATTATCCTTGTGATCGGTGCTCTCGGATGTGCGAAAGTTTCACTGGTTCGTAACCTTAAAGCCATACCCGCATGCCAAAAATATGCCTTTTTCTAAATTAGATTTATATATATTAGACTTTCATGGTCCATACTTCTCAGACTCACAAAACAACGATGCTGTGATGATTAAAAATGATTTTCAGAGAGAGGTTGACAGAATGAGAGAGTGGTTACAAGAAGAGTCTATATTAGTTGTCGATACTGGCCATTGAGATGCTATAGCCTTAATAGCATTAATTCTCTAAAAAGGAGGCGAATGAATCACGTTTGATAACGAAAGCTAGATTGATGATGGAGACTATAAATAGCCACATCAAAATCATCTTCAAGTTCTTGGATCATACAATTCCAGTATAGCATGCGTCCAACACCAGCAACTTTTATCGCAGCGCTGAGGCACTCATTATTATATACCATCCGTCTGTTAAAATGTCAGGAGCTGGGCATGATCCCTGAGCGTAGTGCCAAACAGACCTCGAGTGTCGGTAGAACTCCTTAAGTGTGTACGAAAAGTGATTTTTGGTACAACAAAGACGAAAGCTATCCTTCTCTCGACCTTCAGACGTGAATATTATTGTTTGAGGGGACATAAACTACAAAATGTCAACGGGACAAAGAGCTAGACATTATCCCTGAGCGTGCTGCCAAACAGGCGTAGAGTGTCGGCAGAACTCCTCTAGTATGCATTAAAAGTGATTTTTGGTACAACGCTCACTACAAGCTATTCTCTTCTCGACCTTCAGACATAAATATTATTGTTCGGGGGGGTCATAAAGCACAAAATGTCAAAGGACAAAGAGCTGGGCATGATCCCTGAGCGTTGTGCAAACAGACATAGAGTGTCGGCAGAACTCCTTTAGTGTGCATTAAAAGTGATTTTTGGTACAACGCTCACTACAAGCTATTCTCTTCTCGACCTTCAGACATAAATATTATTGTTCGGTGGGTCCTAAAGCACAAAATGTCAAAGGGACGAAGAGCTGGGCATGATCCCTGGGCGTTGTGCAAACAGACCTCAAGTGCGGGTAGAACTCCTTTAAAGTGCATGAAATAGTATATTGCATTACAAGTGGTAGGCGATGGCCTTTTCGTGACAAGTGCAGTGTTTTTAGGACGAGTCGTAGGTGAGGGCACCGAAGGTGCCCGAACCGAAGACGAGTCTAAAAACACTGCACGAGTCAAGAAAAGGGCCTACCACGAGACATGTTCGAAACTTTTTACAACAAGATCATGAAAAGTGTGAAAAAAACGCTACCTGATCGAAGTTGCGGTGGGGGGCAGGGTGCAGCCCTGGTGGGGGTGCAGGGGGCGAAGCCCCCGCTGGGGGGTTCGGGGGGCGAAGCCCCCCGTCTGGAAAAAACCAACCAACAAACGCGTGACAGCATTCAGAAATAAGGTTATGAAAGCCGGTAGCCTCTCCGCCGCTAGGTGCGGTATAGTTGCTCAAGTCAAAGTTGCGGGAAAATTTAAATTAGATAAATGAAAAATTACTTTTTTATTACAAATTACTAATAAAAGTGTATAGTTTACTCATAAAAAAATGTTATCAGTTTGAAAAGACAAAATTTAATATTTTAAGTACTGATTAGTTTTTATACCGTATATATTTCTGCACGGTATGTCGCGAGACGAGCGCGCTACAGTTGTCGCTAAAAACATCGACCTATTTCCGTCTTTATCTAACTATCTTCCTTTCACTTATTGTGAAAATATGGAATGCTTACGAAAAGAGGCCTTTTCGTAAGCATTCCTCATTTCGTACGTTCTTTATTCGCATCGTTCAAAATGCGCCACATTACACACAGATCATAAGTACGAAAACACGCCATTTTCATGATAGTGTTGTAAAAAGTGATTTTTGGTACATCACCCATGAAAAGCTATCCTTCTATCGACCATTAGATATGGATACTATTGTTCGGGGGGCCCTAAACTACAAAATTTTAAAGGGACAAAGAGCTGGACATGATCCATGAGCGTGGTACCAAACAGACATCGAATGTCAGCAAAACTTCTCTTGCGTGCATAAAAAGCGACCTTTGGGCTTCGCTCGGGCAGCTAGCTTCAAACTCGTGAAATCGTTTCCTCGACCCGAGTCATGCATACAATTTTTCATCATATCGATGATCAAAATTGATGTGTCACTTTCTTCCCTAGGGTAGAAAACTCGGTTGTCGACCTGCTCCACAGGCATAGAAAGTCGAATATTCGCTGGAGGTATGATGCAAATTTTTTAGGCTTTTTACCATTAGGGGCTTTTGTTCAGAATACAATAACCTACAAAATGTCACAAAATGAAAGAAATCCATCGATACCTTTATCCAATGTAAGGTAAACGTCCCAGTAATCCCCGCGGTCCCAGTAATCGCCAGTTTTGAAGTGTAAACGCCAGAAGTAAGTATTTTCCGCATTCAAATACATTCCTAAAATATTTTTAAGTAAGTTTGAACAGTGCTTGTCATGGAAACCAAATTAGTTTTTTTGTACAAATCGTGCACATGGGTAAAAAAAATTGATTTGTATTGCCGGTGGCCATGAATCACGAAACGTGGAAAATAGCTTAACATTTAGGTTATGAAAGACGTCTCTTTGTTTAAGCTTTTAATATGTCAAGAAATTACTTGATCGGGACGAAAATTATTTTTTTTTTAATGAAAGATCATTTTTGTTTCATAAAATTAAGAAAATTCTTCATTTAGTACCTTCCCGTTCGAGAAATATCGGGCGCGATTATAGGGACATTTCGAAAGCATAGTTGCTGGAGTAATCGCGGGACGAATCTGTCAAAATTTTATTTCCATATTTCGTTACAAATAATGATTTAATTAATTTCAAAAAGGCGTGAAATGAAATCGGAGAACTAACTTGTTACTGCGTGAAAAGTAATCATAATATAAATTAGTGCTTAAAACTGAAAAAAGGTGATGTAAAATATTGGCATGACTATTATACTAGTGATTTCATAAGCAATTTTTTAGTTTATTATCATTTTTTAGTGAAGTTAATATTTATTGAGTAGTTTTTTATTAGCTAACATTAATCTATACTGCATAATATAAAGAAAAATGTGTAACAGATATATAATTATTGATAGTTTTAATGTTCTGACAACGTAAACAGAACATAACCTCCAAATACACATGATTTTTTTAGTCACTGCAATTTATCAAATTTCGTCATTGTGTTTATAATTTATGTTGCAAAAAAGTTAATTGTACAAATGACCAGTGTGTAAATTTTTGCATCCCATGTAATTATGTTGTACTTAGCCATTTTATAGAACAAAGTTAGGTTATATGACTTTATACAACTCAATATTATTTTTCGAATTTTATTTTAAAAAGGAAAGTGTTAATAATTTTTAATTAAAATATTCAGCATTATAAAAGAATTTCGTCATTGTAGTTATCACTTATCGTGATAAAAATTCTAATAAATATTTACTTCGATTTATTTTTGAGACCACTTTATTTCTGATAAATAAAATATTAATTTTATTCGAAAATATTTTTAATTGAAATAAAAACTAAAATTTTAAAAGAAAATTCATTTTTATTATGATTAATTATTATAATGTCCATCAGACGTATTGGAACTATCAGAAGATTCGATTTTGAGGTTATGTTCCGACGGATTTCAACTCGGAGGCCTCAATCTCTCGTCAATCAATATAAAACTAACAATACATCTTTCATTTCATTAAAGTATACTTAAAATACAAAGATACACTTGCAATACGCGTCCAAATCACTAAAAACTGATTTCAAGAAAACTTAACCTTTTTGGCGAAGACTGGGAAACGACTGGCAATTATCTAGTACATGGTAGATTCGGAAATGGCGGTGACTGGGACATCGGTGCTTTTTGACTTTTAATTGTTTATCAATAAGAAGTAATATTAAATATAATGTAAAACCAATTTTTATAATATTCTAGGGTGTTTAATGCTTCAATCAGTACCAATAATTTTTTAACTAATCCTTCCAAAACAATTTTCGAAATATTTGAAGTCAATGAAATCTCTTATGGTGGCGATTACTGGGACGTTTACCTTATTTGGTGCGGGTCCTTTATGCCAAACATGGTATTTTTTGAAACTTTTTCAATATGATTTATTTATATTCGATAATTAACAAGTTTCTAAGTATTTTCTAACTTATTTTGAGTTTTTAAACAATGATTATTTGTTTGAACAATTCTTTTTGGCTGTAAATCTTTGAAAAGTTATTATTTTTCGGGATAAATGATACAGTTGATGAGTTTCAAGAATAATTATTCTAGTTTAACATATTTGGTAATTATTTAAATAATTTTTAGGGTTTGATAGCCCCGGGCTGAAACCCTTCTACTTTCAGTGGGGTGTCCGTCCGTCCGTCGTACTATTTTCAAAGGTGGGAAAGTGAGGGGAGGGGAATGTAGATAGAGTGGGGGAAGGAAAGTTTGCTATGGGGAGGTTTCAACAACCTAATTAAGTTTTTTTCTGACGAAAATTAATTTAAAAAAAGAATTAAAAATTTGTTTTCAGAAAATTAAAAAAAAAAAGAAATTCAAGAAAATTGTTCACAAATATAAAAAAAAATTTAACAAATTTTCTTTCCAAAATTTTTGTTTCTTAATTTTTTTTTTTATATAAATTTTCCTTTCAAAATTAAAAAAGATATTTATTAAGATTCCATTAAGACTTCAATTAACGTCTTAATGGGCTACGAAACCCTACCTCGTAGGCGCTCGGCGTCTACTTTGACGAATTAATATTTTTTTTAAACAATTTTAATTTGTTTAAACAATTTTTTCCCTGTAAATGGTAAAATGTTATTCTTTTCTGGGATTAATCACACAATTAGCGAATGTTAAAAGTAATTTTTTTTATTCAACATATTTGACAATTGTTTAAACAGTTTTAGTTTTTTGAACCATTTTCTCATCCTGTAAACCGTGAGAAGTTATTATTTTATGGACTAAATTTCACAGGTAAAGAATGTTTATTTAAACTATCAATGTCACTTTCTCCTTTTCATAGGAAAGATAGGGAAAATTCTAGTTTTTTCGAATCTCTTACACCAGAGGCCTCCACAATCCACAGGTGCAGCCTGACGCATGATCGACTGGCCATTTTCAAGATCTACCAGTTTTTTTCGATGGAAAACTGGGAGACAATTTTTGATCTCTTCAAAGAAAATTTTAGTTGGAAGGGTTTGGTTCATAAACCTAAACCTCGAGGGCCCCATTTTTTTCTGCTGTGCAAGGAGGAACTCTTTGAGGCACTTCGACTCAGGTAAAGAATGAGGATCCTTCTTGACAGTTGATTGTCAAAGCTGAGTAGATCCGACCTATTAGCCCGGGATCGCCAGTAGATACAGGATATACCTTCGGAGACCCCTGTTTTTCATTATGTCGCTAATTAATCAGTATTTTTTTTAAGGAAATCGATCTGAAAATATAACTATCCATAACGTAACTGAAAAAA
Source organism: Andricus curvator (assembly GCA_932195095.1). NCBI lineage: Eukaryota > Metazoa > Arthropoda > Insecta > Hymenoptera > Cynipidae > Andricus > Andricus curvator. The sequence continues at coordinate 93,785 of CAKNYM010048583.1, forward strand.
AATTGTTAAAAAAATTATGATATAAGTTCTGAAATAATAAAATACTGATTAATAAGCTGTAGTGTAAGAGATACAGAGAAACTAGAAATTTCTCCACCATTCATAAGAAAAAGCACAAGCGAATTGAAGATTAATTGTTTAAATAATTGTAAACTGTCTTCCACGAGAAATATCACTCTTAAAATTCATTAATCTTTTAAGCTTTATATGAAAAAATCCTTTTTTAAACGCATACAAATTATTTAAGTAATTTTAAACTGTCTTTCAAACAAAATGTCACTCTTAGCATTCATTAAAAGCGTCACCGATTCCAGAAAGTAGTAACTTTTTATGCTTTACAGGGAAAACAATGGTTTAGACAAATGAAAAATGTTTAAATAATTGCCAAATATTGTTAGAAAAAACCTATTACTGTAACCTGAATGTTTTACACGTGAAAATGAACTCTAATCCTTCGTGTGGTTAAAATCAGGAAGAGAAAGCATTTTTGATTAAGAAGTTACGACAAAATTAAGAATTTATAAGAATTTGAAGAACTTCTATTACTCGATTTCTTGTGAATAAGGAGTTACTTAACAGGAGAAACATTATAATAAAGAAAAACAAGTGATTCTTAAATCTTGTCCGTATATCAAAAAAGAGAAAATTTCAAGATGCTGCAAGATAAAAGGATACAATGCCTTCACGAGGTCGCAAGCATGGGCGTAATTTTGCGATAAAAGACAGAGAGCTACTGTAGCTACCGGATTGTGACTCCACGATTCATATAAACACACGAACAAGTTGCAGCTCTCCTAAGAAATTAAATAAAAAGTTAATTTTATGTACACAAAGGTATTAGGTATATAGTCACCGCTATTGATGATCATCACCTCCGAATTCAGATCCTTCAATTTGTTTCGCAATTCAAATAGTTCTGAACTTGTCAGGAGAATAACATTTAGAGTTTGCACCATAATTCCAGCAAATCTCAAGTTCTGCTCTTCCAATAAAATTTCTGCTAATATTTTATAAATGTCCTCTGCACTTAATAATACACACAGCTCTCTTATAATGAAAGCACCTCTTTCTTCCAAAAGATGCCTATCGGTCGAAAATAATCTCAGTAAGTTTACTATAAATTTCGTAAAATACTTATTATGTACAGTCAAATGCGAATTGTCGAACGACGTCCCAGAAAACTTCGATCCAATAATTTCGGCCAAAACAACTAGGTTCTGCTGAACTACTTCATCTGAACTATCACTTAACGTGCGCATCAAAACCGGGAACAAATCATCTATATGATAAAACATTTTTTCTGGAATATTTGTGAAAAAGTGATGTATCCACTTCAGAACTGCTACTTTTGTTTGTACAGACGTATGCATCAGGTGTTTTGTTAGAACTTCTACAACACTGGAAAGATCTAAACTTTCAGCTAATGGACAGCCTTGAATTTTTGAATCTAAAAAAAATTAATTTTAATACAGTGTTCTGCACTAAACAGGGATTACGGCACATACAACTATCAGGATGAATGATAAAATACATTCAATTGATTGAGAAAGTAGTATTCAATCCTAAACCTGTACACATTTTATTTCGAATGAATAAATGATTGACATTTTGTTACTTTGGACTGTGATGAATCAGTTTTCAGTATATGTGGCTGAAACATGTTCTGCACCTGAAATTCAAACTACCAGGAGCATGGAAGCGGGCGAAGTTAAGGAACCCACAAGAAATAAACGGTAGGAAACCTATGAGAATTTAAAAGAATTTAAGTGCTGTTTTTTTACTCTCGGTTTGTCCCGTAATTTAGTTATAGTCTACTAGCTACTGCGCAGCTTTTACATTTTTTTAAAGTCGCAGAAATGGCGTATAGGATTTTAAATAGGATCACAATTGGGTCAGGTGGCTTCGCTTATTGAAATTACAATTCTGTAACAACATTCTAAAACCTTAATTTCAATTGCCGACATCACGTGAGCCTTTTGATATATGCTCTTAGAATAATTAATTTCTAGGTTGCCGTATAAAAACTTTTAAACTGAAACGTATATAAACTTGGAAATCTTGATATAAATGGAGGTTAAAGTGTTTGAACCTAAACTTGATACACTTAAAACTTCCAGGAAATCCTCAAAGTAAAGCAATTTTCTATTGTTTTAAATTTTAAACCTTTCTATTACTCGCTACGAAAAAACTTATATTAAAAAAAAAATTCAAATTCTATAGATTAAAAACTTAAATTTAATATATGTTAAATGAAACATTTCCAAACGAAATATTTAATTACTTGTTTAGTCTAAAATACCTTTTCTTTCTTTCCTAAAATCATCATCCGTATGCGGTATCCTGTCTATTAAATCAGTACTTTGCACAGTTATCAATTTTATAAGATTGGCATTGACATGTGTGGCTGTCTCCTTGATACTCTTTCTAGTATCGCCATCGTAAGCCAAACACGGCAAAACTGCTGTAAATATCCCAGAAATAAAGGGAAAAATAAATGGTCCAGATAAATTCACAAATTCTTTTATCCACGTAATTGCTGTTAGTTGCAGCAGCTCATCTGTACTTTGCGCATGGGTAATCAAAATGTTTATCATGCCAGGAAAGTCCACTCTCGCCGGATTAGATTTAATACTTCGCAAAAACTCTCCGAGCACTGTATCCGTGACTTTCTTTATTTCTGGAGTTGGATCCTCCAGAATTTTAAATAAACCATCCAAGATTTCTGGCAGAAATATAATAAAATCCATTTCGGGCACGGCATCTAAAACTGACACCCAAGAAATCACAAATTGTCTGCCGAAAGAACTTTTTGTGTAGATACGTTCCCGCAAAAGAGGCATGAATCCCACCAAGTCAAACATTCCACTTTCTGTCACAATATCCTGAAGAGAAAAGTTTTTAAAATGTTTTGCTTACTTTTATTTTGACCAGGGTAGGTTTTAATAAAGAATATTATACGAATCTGTCAAATTGTTAATATATTTATATGTAAAACTTTATAACTTTATCAAGAAAAAATCAATTTTACCTTCATTAATCTATCTAAGAGTTCAGTAGCATTTTTCACGCTTTGCTCAGAGTCGCATGCCAATTTGCTAAGTGCGCCAAAAATATCTGTAAACTGTGGTAAAACGGCCCCTCTTGCTACTTTGACCACATTGTAAAGGCTTTCACATGCGTAATATCGTACCCTAAGGTCAGGATCACAGAAACAAGCTAGAATTGGATGAATCAGATCCTCAGTGTATTGTCCAGTGTCTTTTCCAAGTCCCACTGCTATTGCTGCGAGGCCAATTAGCCCCCCTTTTCTACTATGAGGATTTTGCGATGTAGCAAAATCTTGTCCTAATACTTTTAACAGGCGTCTTATCTGAGCAGTGTTATTATGAGAGGCGAATTCCTTCACCATCCTGTAAAAATGTATATGTTACAAGCAAACAAGGGGAGTGATACGATTTGCAAATAAATTCCTATTGAGTACGGCCGCCGAAACAGCCTGGCGCCATCTGTTGCCTAAAAGCGGCAATTTTTTAGGGATGAATTCCACTTGTTTACATGCGATTGAAAATAAATAAATTTATACTGAAAATAGGAGTTTAACTATCAAGTAACGAGAGTGTCTGTAGGAAAACTGATAAAATCTCGATTCAGCGAAAACAACTTTTGCTCGAGTTTATTAAACGGTTTGAGCAGAGTTGAGTTTTGAATTTATCTGTCTATGACAGGTCTATCGGAATACAAATATCACATAAAGCACTTCAATATTCTTGTTTTTCGAAAAAGGTATCTGGACAAATTATTGTGTTAATTGGGTAAGTAATATTATATGTAATCGCATATATATGCGATCTATTATTTTTGTAAAAGTAATGCTAGTTGTCAGATTTTGAGGTTAGAATGTTCAATTATCCCAGAATATTTATGGAGTACTCGAGGCCAACGTTTTTTTTTACTTAAAATTATTTCTATTGGTCTAGTGGAATATTTATTAACATTGGTTCATTAATTTTCAATTATTTAAACAAATGGAATTTGTTAGAATATTTTTTTCGAAATTTTTTAAAATAAAAAATGATTACCATTTCTTTGCTGGAATATTCATCAACATTGATTAATCAATTGAGAAGTATAAGAAAATTATTGTTTCCAACAATCAGAAGTTTTAATATAAATAGCAGAGAAGAAAAACTAACCAATTTTGTGAAAAAATATTTTTGAAACAAATTAAAGGTTGTTGAAAATAAATAATAATTTATTTCCTCAACGATTGGACAATGTGTGAAAATAAATTTATGTCACTTAACGATAACACAGTAATATTTTTTATAAAAAAAAAACGAATTTTGGAAAAAAAAAATTAAGCAAATGGAATTTGTTTAAACAATTGAAAATTAATTAACCAGTGTTGATCAATATTCCACTGAAGAAATAATCATAATTATTATTCTAAAAAATCGAAAAAAATTATTTAAACAAGTTAAATTTGTTCAAATAATTGAAAATTTATTAACCAATGTTGATAAATATTCCACTAGACTAATACAAATAATTTTAATTTAAAAACAATCGAGAATAAAGTGCTCAAAAGGTCGACTTCATAAAAAATTGACATTTTTGGTTTTAATGGTAGTTTTCAGGGTCCCGTGGGGGTGTGTTAGGGGTGCCACACCCATATGGTATCGTTACCCTCTACAAAATTTTTTTAAACTACCCTTATCTACGTAACATTCCCAGTTTTCTCTATTTCAAACATACGGATATTCTAGTGTGAAAATTACACAATTCCTGGTAAAAATACCACTGGTATTTTTATGTCCTAAGATTCCTGTGGCACATTTTTATTGTTAAGTCTATAAAGTGAAGGTAAATGTTTACAGAAACATTTACCAAAAGAAGAAAATTTAAGGCAATCCTATATGTAATTTTTTACTAGAATTTTTCACAGTGAGTGTCCTGTATCTCATTTCTAATTTATTAATATTTTTAACGTAAAGAAAAATGTTAGGAAATTTATAATTATAATTATAGATTGCCCTAATACTTCTCTTTATGTTACAATATATTTTTTAATTAATAAACACCTGTAATTTAACGTCGTATGGGGGAGAACTAACAGACGTTTGACTTATTACGCTGCACTGAATTTTGCTCATTCTATTCACTTTCAACTCCTGCACCCTCACCACATGAATGACTGCTAAACTTTTCCCCATATTAAGTGTTTCAGGGTGAAAATCGATTGAATGACTTATAGCTTGAAATCCTGTTTGATTAAAATATTCATCATCAATTCGCTTGTTGACATTCGATTGGTAATTTTTAAGGTTATTTTCGTGACCAACAACGAAACTAGTACGGGTTTAGATGGAATGAAAAGATAAATTTTTCACGAAATCTTTTTGCAAGAAAGTTTCCTCTGTTATTTTGCTTCGTTTTGAAAAATGTTATAACGTTCTTAAAGCAATCATTTATGCATTTATTATATTTAAAAACAATGCATACATGCTATCTTATCTAAAATTTCAAATTTCTATCCCTAAGAAATTTTCGGCTTTGGCCGCCGCGGGCGCTGTCTGTCATATCCGGTAAATATCAAGGTCATGTCCATACTCAATATAAAATTTTATGGGCAAATTGGTATACGAAATGGGATTCCAACCTTTTTGGGAAACATAGGATGGAAATCTATGTAGGTTTTTATACTGGTTCCTACATGGGTGGGTTTAAAATCACTTAAGGAAAATTACTGAGAATGAAGACAATATTTTAGAAATATATTTCATTTCTAAACAAATTTAATCCGATGCGGGATTTTATGTAGGAGCAATTCATAGGTTTCGATATCCAAGCATTAATATACGATCCCATATACGTTTCTATCCCATTTCGTGTTCCAATGTGCCCATTCGACTTCATAAAGGAATCCGAGTGGATTAGGGCGCACAGTGAGCTAAAGTGAGAAAATCCGTGACAAACTGAATTACAGCTGAATAACCCCTGCTGAAAGTAAACAAATTCAAACGGATAGGAATTAGCAGATTCAAACGGATAGACATTTTTTATCCGTTTGAATGAGCACTTTGCATCCTTTTCAATCATGTTCTATCCCTTTTTAGATTTTTAAATCTTTATCCGTATGAATAATTTTCAATACGTGAAGTGGAATTTAATCCGCCCCTATGCGTTTCGGTCCGAACTTTTTTATCCTTATCTATCCGTGAGATGGTATCCTATTTATCCGTTTTAATCCGTCCGCAACGAAAAATATTCTATCCTTATGTATCCATTTTAATCCATCTTCAACCAAAAATAATCTATCCATATCTATCCATTTCAATCAATCTTTAACTAGTAATACTGTATCCGCGTCTATCCTTTTGAATCTATATTGAACTAATAATATTCTATCCTCGCATATCAGTTTGAATAAAAAAATGTTATCCGTACGTATCTGCAGTGAAAACTATAATGCTGATTAGTATTTGATAGAAAATCACGAATTATAACGGACAGTCAATAAGTTTTTTGAAGAAAGGATTGAAGAAGGATAAGTAATGAATGGCTACGAACTCAAATTCCGACAGATGACGCCACCTTCGCAAGTTACCGACACCAACAGATGGCGCCACCGACCAAGGGAGGGTTCTGTTCCGTGCTAAGTTACGGCAGTCGGTAAAACAGTGAGGTTGATAATGCAGATTCCTGCTTCGATAGTATTGTACCATCGGTCGGTAAAACATGGAGGTCGGAATTTTTTTATATTATCATTTTAGCATATGCTGGTAAGGTAGGGAGACATGTTACCATCAGTCGGTAAAACAGGGAGGTCGGTATTTTTATATTGCCATTTAGGATATGTCGGTAAGGTAGGCAGCCATGTTATCATCAGTCGGTAAAACAGGGAGATCAGACATTTTTATATTATCACTTACCATCGGTCGGTTAGGTAGGGAACCGTGTTACAATCAGCCGGTAAAACAGGGAGGTCGGTAATTTTTTATATTGCCATTTTACCATAGGTCGGTAAAACAAGTACCGTCTGTAATGCACATCTCTAGCCACAGATCGAGCGTCAGTCACTATATCAGTAGTCTACCTTATCAATCGGGTGTAAATAACTGATGACGTCACTCAGTACTTTCTGTCAGGACTAATATCAATTTATCAGCAGTCGGTAATGCATTTATCGGCCGTTGAATTGATTCTCCGTACCTTAATACCGACAAACTGTCTACATTTTATCAATTTGAACTTCATGCGCTCACACTTTATGGCTATTGTGAAGGAATTAATTCATAAAAACAAATCAATTTTTTTTAAAAGTGAGGTTAAGTGCATGTCCGCCATCTTGGAAAGTACCTAACTCGGTTTTCAACGTATTGTATATCAAAAGCTCGAGAATTATGTGTAACTGGCAAACCCTGTGGTGCACGCATCTGTCTTATCGCTCAGTGCATGGTCATTAAATTAAGTAAAAAATCATTAGACTAAGAAAAAACTTATTTAGGTAAAAACAATTAATAACTTGAATAATTAAAAAATAAAACAATTAATTTATTGACTTATTCTAACCGCATAGGGAATTAGGATTGAATACACATAGTTTTATTCGTTTAATATAAATTTGTATTCAACAACAATCTTAAACTATTTTTAATAGATCACATTCATTATAAAAAATTTTAACCTAGATTTATAAAAGTATTCACTAATATATTATATGTTTTTGACGCAATTTATTAATAATTGCTTGAAATCAGGGCTTTGTAGTGAATTGTTACTAATAATACAAAATTGCAGCTCATATACAAGATCTTTTGGATCCGTATGAGGCAATATACAACGTTCAAGATAGGATAGCTCCTCATCTTCATCCACCTCCTCCTACTCTTCGTCCTCCTCGTCCTCATCATCATTCTCCTCCTCACATATCTCTCCCTCATTTTTCTTCTCTTCTTCCATCTCTTGGTCATCTATCTCCTCTGCACCCATCTTCTCATCATTTAGCTTATCTTCTTTACTCTCTTCACTATCTATCTCATTCTTCTCAGTAGCATCCTCCTCCTTGTCTTTCGCCACATGTTGATCCATATGCTCATCATTTTTCTTCATAACTTTGACATTGTGCTTCAATTTTTTGCTTGAAGCGTCTTCATTGAGAGTCTCAAAACTTAAATTCTTTTTCACATTGAAAGTTGAATCATATTTACGTTTTATTCCGGTACATATTCGGTTTCGTACATTTGGACATGTCAACTTCATTCTTTATGGTATTAAATTTTCTTTGAGGGCAGCACACTTTTTCTTTAGGACTTCACGCAGCTCTGCAATAACTGAACTAGTACTATCATCAGTTTCATCATTGTTCTTGATATCACTTTGAATCATTTTCGGAATATCATGAGTCAATTTGAGGGGAACAAATTCATAGCGTTCAGATTTATCATGGCTATTCATGTGGGAAGAGAGATTCTGTTCTTTTTTGCATGAGTACATCTGATGTCTTTTCAAGTTATCTACTCGTGAAAAAACTCTTAAACAATTTTGACAAGTAAAAGCCATCTTAAGACTGTGCAAAGGTTAACTAACAATTATGCCCGAACACGTCAATGCTCATTTCAGTACTGACGTTAGTTTATTCTGCACTCTCTTAATATATGATTTGAGCCTCCCGCAATTCTTCAATGATGGAAACTATTTCATTACTGTGACTTGGATTGCCTGCTGCTTGTGATGCCAACAGTAAACGAAGACGGTCGACTAGGTCATTTGGATCATCTCAATAAACGTGGTTTCGTATTGAGTCTTTGCTTGGTATCATAAGGTGAGATAGTAAACGCATTAATCGTTTCTTTTTCTTCAATGAACCTCCAATTGTTGATAATCGTTCATGTGGAAAAAGTTTCACTATAATATTTTTATATTTTGCAGTGTTGTTTGAGCGAATAGGTGAACTAGGACTATAATTCATCTTATGTGCATTTGTAGCTTTAAGAATGTCTTCATAGTTCTTTAGATCATCAGGGCTTATATAAATTTAATCAGGTTTTTGCTTAAACAAGAGTTATCATAAACAAGAGTTACCATAAACCATACACTGTTAAAAATAATATTAAATTTAAAATACCCATGTATATTAAAATTAATATCTCAAGCATATGAAATCCCTATTTAGGTACGTGTTTATTAAATTTCATATACAATCATGATAATCGCTCAGATAATTCCATTTTACACAAAATCAAAATAAGATTAGCAGTAATTTTCGATTCTTAATAATAAAACATGATACCTTCTTGCAATTAATCAAAAATAAAATTGGATTTTAAGTCGAAAAGTTCAATTACGTAAAGAAATGACAGACCTAACCTACACTCAACTATACTCACATTAAATTTCTACCATTCAGGGCAATTTTTGGAAAGAGTTCCACTTGTACGTTGCACTTTAATCATAAAAAGCAATTCAATCGACGAATTCTAGATTATTACTTCAATTGCGAATATTTGATAAGATTTAAAGAAATAAAAGCACTTTGAGTTTTCCAGCACGCTGCTATACCGACATGTATATTAAACTTAATATAAAGTGTACAGCTATTCATATTTTAATGTATATTAAATTTCAATTCCCGTGTATGCAAATGACTTCATATACATTTGTATTAAATTTAATACAGATTTTTCTAACAGTGTATCCAAATATTTTTTCCTATTTTTATTTAATAGTCCAATGAATTTATTTATCAACTTGTCATGCTTTTCAATAGCTTCAACATTTTCTTCAACCATAGTTTTATCATGCTCCTGATCACCATCATCACTATCACCATCAGCAGTCATTAAAGAAAGATTATCATTTTCTTCTTCATTTCCACCAACTTCCTTTTCATCTTTTGCAATTTTCTTTTTCATAAATTTATTTTCTTCGATTGATATATCTGATATGTCTTCTAGTTTTTGCAGTGGTGTGACTATAGGTTTAAAAGTTTCTCTCAAAATGCTTTCGGTAGCTTTTGTACCCAAGTTGATCGTACGATATTTTCGTTGAATTTAATCACTAGCTTTTGCTATTTGACTCGGCATATCTCGTTCCTTTCGAAACATGATGATGCTTTGGTGTCTCAGAATATACTGACTAAGTCACAATCAAGGACTCTTATTTATAGGAGAAGGATGAGGAGGAGGTGGTGGATGAAAATGAGGAGGAGGAGGTGTATGACCATGAGGAGGAGGAGGAGGTGGCGTATGTGTATTTAATCATAATTCCCTATCCTGTTAGAATAAGTCAATCAATTAATTAGTGTTTTATGTAATTATTCAAGTCATTAATTATTTTTACCTCAATAATTTTTTTCTTAGTCTAATGATTTTTTACTTAATTTAATTACATTTATCTTGGTTTGATTATTTTTGAGTTAGTTACATTAGTTATAAGTTATTTTTTAGTAAGTTTTAAAATACCTTGATTAGTAACTTACGATTATGGCCGAAAATTCATACTGCGCATGCGCAAATGACCATGCACTGAGCGATAAGACTGATGCGTGCACCACAGGGGTTTCCAGTTACACATAATTCTCGAGTTTCGATATATAATACGTTGAAACCCGAGTTAGGTACTTTCCAAGATGACGGACATGCACTAAACCTCACTTTTTTAATTTTTCAACGGCCGATAAATGCATTATCGACTGTTGATAAATTGATATTAGCGCTGGCAGAAAGTACTGGCTTACGTCATCAGTTATTTACACCCTATTGATAAGGTAGGCTCCAGATATAGCGAATGACGCTCGATCTGTGGCTGGAAATGTGCATTACCGACGGCCCCTGTTTTACCGACCTATGGTAAAATGATAATATAAAAAGTTACCGACCTCACTTTGTTACCGACTGATGATAACATGACTCCCTACCTTATCGACATATTATAAAAATCATAATATAAAAAATTACCGACCTCCCTGATTTACCGACTGATGGTAACATGCTTCCCTACCTTACCAACATATGCTATATGATAATATACAACATTACCGACCTCCCTGTCTTACCGACTGATTGTAGCATGGTTCCCTACCTTACCGACTGATGGCAAAATGACAATATAAAAAATTACCGGCGTCCCTGTTTTACCGACTGATGGTAACATGACTCCCTACCTTACCAACACAGGCTAAAACGATACTATAATAAATTACCGACCTCTCTGTTTTACCGACGCGTATAGAAAAGAATACGGTAACGGATAGAAAATTATGGATTTGAACAGATAGGCAATACAGTTTATGGTGAAAGGATTGAAGATGATAAGAAATGATTGGCAAGGATTAAGATTCTATCCGTGTTGCATAACGATAAAAATCAAAGTAGCTTGTGGATAGACAAAGATAGGGTGACGGATAGAACATTATGGATTAGAACGGATATACAATTCTTTCTGTGGAGAAAAGATTCATGAGGATAAGCATTGACTGGCATGGATAAGTATCGTATTCATGCTTGATAACAAGGAAAGTATAAGTAGGTCGCGGATAGAAGAGGATAGGTTGTCAGATAGAAAATTATGGATTGAAACGTTTCAATCTATAATTTTTCTAATTTATATTGTGAAGAACGGATTAAACAGAATAAGTAATGATTAGCACGGATTAAGATTCTATCCGTGGTACCGTGTTACACAACGCAGATACACAAGGATAAGGTGACCGATAGAAAATTATGGATTAGAACGGATAGCCAATTCTTTCTTTTGGGAAAGGATTAAAGAGAATAAGTAATGATTGGCACCGATAAATATTCTATCCGTGATAGCTAACAAGGAATGTCAAAGTAGGTCGCGGAAGAAAAGGATAGGGTGACGGAGATGAAATTATGGATTGAAACGGATAAGCAATATGTTTTGTGGAGAACGGATTAAAGAGGATAGGTGATTATTGCACGGATGAGAATCCTATCCGTGATAGATAATAAGGAATGTCAAAGTAGGTCTCGGATAGAAGAGGATAGGGTTCCCGATAGAGATTCATGGATTAGGACCGTAAGAGAATACATTTTTTAGAGAACGGATTAGAGTGGATAAGCATTGATTGAAACGGATAAATTTTTAATCACTGATAGGTGATGAGATCAAATCTAAGTAGTTGGCGGATAGATCAAGATTGAGTCTCGGATAAAAAATAAAGGATTGAAACGTATAAGTATAAAAACGGATAGTAATACACAAAAACGGATAGATGCATATCCAACGGATACAAACGGATTGAAGAGTAGAAAAAAGTATTCAAACGGATACTTATGGATGAATAACGGATTAAAACGGATAAGGTTTCAATCCGTTTACTTCCATCAGGTACAGCCCACCCTAATAGCACGGAACGTTTCTGGAACGTGTAAAATCTTCGCCCCATTGGAACGTTCCAATGACGTCCCACTAGGACCTGGAGGGGACTTACCGTTATTGTTATTATTAACAAAAAATATTTTGCAAAACGTGTAAGAGATAGGTAAAAATGGACGTTAGTTTATTATATGGATATCAAATAATAGTATAGTATACGCGGTACCAAAATTTCACCATTCATCGTATTTAAGGATTTTTAAGGTCGCTGAATTCGAATACAAAGTAAAAATTTCAAAACTATGCTAAAAAATATTCAGATTTACTCGTAAGGAATAGTCGTAAAGGTTTTACGAGTTCTTGTAAGTCTTGGTCGCTTTTACTTACGTTTGGGCTTACGAGTTTCCATGAGTTTTCTTGAGTCTTTTTCAGTAGGGAATTCAAAATGGCGGCACAAAATTGTAAATCGAAACATATATGAACGAAAATTACTATACGGCTTTTCATTCGGGTCGCTAATTTCGAATCCAAAATTCAAAATGTTTCCTGACCATTTTTAGGAGAGGATCTCTTCCATTTGCGACGATGTAAGCTGCACCCAGGATAATTCGGTTATCGAGACATTGGAGATTTAGAAGTCCGTGATCGCCTTGACGGCGTGGGATGTATAATCGCAGAACGGACGAATTCATATACAGGCTTTTCTGCATTATGAGAAGTTGTAGGCTCCGGAAGCTACGATCATGGTTCCATAAAGCAACCAATCCTGACGCAATCGGAACGTGTACGTCATCCACTTCTGCTCCTTCTATCCCAGAAGGTAAGCAAGAGCGGGAAATTTACGCAAGAGACTTCGTACAACACTGTTCCTTGGAGTCCAGTCTCTACCCGCCGATGGCCTTACGCGGCAGACGGCACAGTTGGAGATGAAAGTTTCACCTCTGGATACTTTTTTAGAGCTACCGATCTTAGTAGATTGTTATGAGGAACAGTGCTGTCGGACCAGATGAAGTGATCCCAGAAGAACAGCCTTTTGCATCCAGCTTGCGATGGACTGAGCCTGACGCTGGCAAGCCGGGATTTTATTGAGTTGGCCAAGAAATGAAGCTTTTATACCTCCATGACAGCCGATTATGAGAACTAAAAGTTGGAATTTGTAGCCTTGGTACCCGCCTGCTCAGCCCGTTTTTCTTCCTTTTTTGCCGTGATATTACCATCGGCTGGTGCCGAGAATTCAATCACGTAAATGATCTTCGTCTTCAGATCTTGGAGGAAAATATCAGGCTTTGTAGCACTGATACGATGAGTGGTGGAGAATGAGAAATTCCAGTAAATCTTACAATGATCATTCTCCTGAACGGACTCGAGTTCCCCCTGGATGTATGGCAAGACGGGCAATAGATCAACACCATAGAAGTGCCTAAGATCGTAATGTAACACTTTTAGAGCCGCATTTTGTCTCCCTATATACCCATAGCATGCATACTTTGTGCATCCACTGAGAACATGTCCAAGTGTTTCTGGCTCTTGCTTGGACGCTCGGCAGTTGGTATCGCCTACAGGTACATTCATTATGCGCTCGCGGTAAACTAAGGTGTCTCTAACGCCGTCTTGACAGGCAAAAAGAAATCCCTCAGTCTCCGATCTCAATCCAGCAGACTTGAAAAACACGTTGGACAGACCCATCGGTAGCTCATCTCTACGTATAATGCCGTACAATTTACCATGAAGGGGCTTGTCAGCATGTTCTCTCAGTAGAAGCGAATGTTCTGCTTCCTGTACACCACTTTTGAGCACCAGAGTTGTTAGTGATGCTAGGCCATGTGTAGTGTCGCTGGAATCAAATGGGAGACCAGACTCCTCTGCGGTCCTATCTGCGTCACGGTATAGAAACGCAGCAACATTGACGACTTCATGTTGATGTACGAGTCGCATAAGAAAATCTGTGCTACTTAGAACTGACCGGGCATCGACGTTCTATTTTACTGCACCAAATGTGTAGAGAAGTATAGGAACGGCCAGCATATTGGTCGCCTATATCTAATTCTTCCTAGATAATTCGGAAGCCCTAATTTTTCTGAGAATTTGGCGATATATTTTTTCAAGGGCCGTTTTTAACACACGCACATTTTAGGTTTCCGCTTGCGGTATTCCAAGATATGTATATGTTTCTCCATTACCAAGATTTTGAATGGTATTTCCGCCTATGAGTTGAATATCCAGTCCAAAGCTCATGCCAATCGCCTTAAGAGTACCTATTTATCGCCGCCACAAGGATGTTAAGGTCCGCTTTTGAAGAAGCAAAGAGTTTTACGTCGTCCATGCATAAAAGGTGGTTGACCTTTTATTCTCTTCTGTTCAGTGGGCTACATAGGTATCCAGAGGTTTTGCCTCAGAGCACAATAGATAGAGGCAAGACAGAGATGCAGAAAAGTATCCGACTTAGAGGGTCTCCTTGCAAGACCCCCTCTTATATGTAATATAGCTGGTAGTCACTTGTCTTTTGTCAGATGTTATGACAAATCTTGTCCGCCACAAGAGCATAAGCTCTTTTGTGCATCTCACTATTTTTGGATGCATCTCCAGGCTCAAAGAACTTGATAAGTAGTGTTATCGAATGCCTTACGGTAGTCAATCCAAGCCATGGACAGATTGCGTCGATACCTAATCAAGTTCTGGGTAATACACCTGTCTATTAGCAGGTTCTCCCTGCAACCTGCCAACCCTCTCTTGCATCCACGTTGTTCAACTATTGCACTCCATTCCGGCTCGATAGATGTTAATATCTCTGTTTGAGGGTGCCGGTGAATAGTTTGCAGCTGGTGTTTAAACAAGCTATGGACCTGTAGTTCTTTGGACTCGAGAAATCTCCGGTGTTAGGGATCAGTGCGGTGCGTCCTTCCACTAACCACTGCGGGATGGATTGTTCTCTGTTTAAGAAAGTAGCAAATATACGAGCTAGATGTTGGTGCGTAGAAGTGAACTTCTTCCACCAAAAGTTGTTGATTTTATCTGGCCCTGGCACTGAAAAGTTCTTAGTTCTAGCGATAACTTTCTTTACTTCTTCAGCAGTAATTAGTGGACACTCTTCCTCTGGACCTTGCAACCTTTGCCTTTGACAAAAGTTACGAAAGAGTGATATATCTGAACCGTCTTCATCTAGCTGATAGGTATCTCCATACACTTGCTCCCAGAAGACTTGAATCTCTTCTCGACTAGGCGGATATTTAACGGCACATGACGTTTTATTGAACAGACGGGAAGGATGAGTAGAAAAGGTAGGTGGTCTTACTGGAACGGGTGGTATGTTCGCTGGAGGATGTTGCTCTTCTAGATAAAGAGTTTCATATCCGTTTTTGCGCAAAAAGGATACCTGATTTCTTAAATACTGAGGCATTTTATGAGCACATTCCGGGTGCATATTGACCCAACGTTCAGGTAACCTCCGCTTGAATCCCCTTCGCGCCGGTGATTTATAATTTCCCCTTCGCCCTATAGTTTACCTAAATCCCATAAGGTCAGTCTCACGAAAATCACACTTTCGACATCGAAGGTAGTCTCCAATCCTCATGTTGGTAAAGTGTGGCAGTGTCCAGTAAGCATCCCTACTACGACATTAATCTGCTTTCTTTCCATGTTCAAGAGTTCATCAGTCCTCTTAGTACATGTACCAGATATGCCTATGAGATACCGCATTAGGGTTCCGGGCTAATAAGGGGCTGTGAAGCTCCCGTCTTAGCAGTGCATTTGCTTTCTCATTACCTTCAATATCTTCAAGGCTGGGAACCCAGATCAGACTGTCCAGAAGAGATGTTGTAATCCTCTTGAACTCCAAAGCTGCTGTTGGTGTTGTTTTTATAGCACCAGTGATCGCCAAACAGAAAACCCTTTGGAGGCTTTTCAGTTGTTATATAGTACTGATTAGTTCAGTCATGTGCAACCAGATCGTTGACGTATATGCTACTATGGGTTTGATTATCATTGCATATAACCAGTAAGTAATTTAGGGTCAAATATTACTCGTAAATACTTTGCTGATCTTGAAAATTCAAGACTACTTTGAGCCCGGGAAGTGTACTCTCATTTGGTGCTCTATGGTTTCATTATTCGTCTCAGCCATTTTGCCTGAAGGCAATATTAATGCCTTCAGTTGACATGATGAATTATCCCGTAAGGTTTTCTGGAGTCTAGCAGTGCCAGGTATATTCTTAGTTCCCTAACAATACCCCCTCCATGAGTCCCTTACGGCATTTTGCTTCTCATTATTATGTTTTGTTAAGGTTGCACTGTACAAGTCCCAATTCCCATTCTTTTAAGCCCTGTTAAAAAGGCGTCGACTTTCCTTTTTCAGCTCCTCAAGTATATGATTCCACCAGGGTGCATCCCTGTCTGTTTTCTTAATACGAAGAAGACAATTGTGTTCATACGCTTTGTTCGTAACTTTTTGAACGATGCCGACAGCAAATTCTCTTCGTTCGATAGACTTGATTCTGCCCGAAATAGTGCCCGAATAGTGATGTTAAGGAGAAGCATATCTGTCTATGATCCGACAGGAAAGTATCCGACATCTTGATTTCACGAACGATAAATCAGTTGTTAAGAGGTAATCTAGTAAAGACTTACCCATGTGGTTGGTGCCTTTACTACCCCAAGTCGATTGATGTGCGTTAGCATCACATCCGATGAGCAATGGCCATCCTTTAATGCAGCAGTACTTCACCAGACTTCACCATTCCTCAAATGGTGGGCCCTGGGAGTCAAATTGTAGGTACGCTGAGAAAATCACCCTAAGTTGGCGCCTGCCTCCTGAATGGTACTTGATCTTTATTGCCACCAATTCTCTAGGAAGGAACCTTGGTAATCCAATAAATTTAATATCGCCTCTGGCATAAAGTGCTGCCCTAGGTGTGTCTATGGAACTATCATAAATGACTGATCCGCTCTTGTTACTTATTAAGCCTCTAACTTCTGCCTTATAAGACCAAGGTTCTTGTAATAAGGTTCCTTTATCGTGGTGAAGGTTCATCTGGATAAATCCCAAACTGGATCGGGGACATCTAGTTTCCGTTTTAACTTCCAGTTGTCTCATCCAACTCTTCCGAAAAGAAATCCGGAGCTCTGTCTTCGGGTGTAACTTTGGTTTTTGAAAGGATCTTCATATTGGTCCTCATAGTGAGGCCTGCAGTTGCTCTTCTTGAGATTATCAACCACTCCTGGCTCTGCAGTTATTACATGTTGGGTAGTTTGATTAGTCGCCTTGACATCAATAACCTTCCATTTTTCCGTGTTCATGGTCGGATTTTGGAGTAGCCATTTGGCTGGTTGTTGCGTCCGATTGATTTAACAATTAGTGTCTGAACCTCTTCCTAGCAGCTCCCGATTATTTAGCTTGTCATGGTTCAAACGTTTGGTTTGATTCTAAGGCTCCTTCAGTAATTTTTATCGAGTATGTAACAGAATTGTTACGTATCGGTTGGCGCGGTGCGACCCTGCAACCAAGGGTTGCCGAGCCGCACACGAGTTGGGGCGGAATCCCCCGAGGGGACCCGAGGTCCCGAACGAGACAGCGCGCTTCCGAGTCAGTCTCGGCTCGATCGCCTACCTAAACACCTAAAAGTGTGCTACAGTGTCTTGTGCTTTCTACGATCGCCCCCCATACTGGAAACCTGGTCTTCGGCGGCCTCGTCGATCTCAGATCTCGCTACACTCCCCGTGGGGAATCCTCAACGCCTTATCACCAACGACTCGCTAACCTCAGGTCACCGACTCTTCGCCACGAACCGGCTTCCTGCTTTTGTAAGTGGAAATAAATGTCTTTATTTTTTAATGTTGCATTTTTGAATGTTTTCGCCCTTCTCTCTCACCGTCAATTCAAACCTGCTGAGAAAAAAGGACGCAATGCGAAAATTTAGAATCCACTTTTGACTATCACTCTAGAACTTTGATGTGCTTATTTTTTTACATGCTAATTGATCCACGCCTTGCCAATTGCCTATACATCTCTTTTTCACCATTTATACTGTCTTTTCATTGAAATATATATCGGTTAATGATTTACGAGATTTATAAAATGGTTTATATTTGCCAAGAAATTACTGCTATTATTATTATTATTAACGGTTATTCACATGTATTTCCTCATATACGTGCCTGATTTTTGATATTATTATGTATATCTGAATTTATATGTGCCTATGAAAATTTATTTCACCATATTTATGCCTACGATTTGATATTGAATGTGACATATTCCATTGTGTTTAATATCACCATGTATATATACGTGAATATTAACTTGTATTCGCGTATCTTAATCCAAACGAAAACGAATTGCGAAAATAAAAAACAATTAACGGAAATTAAAATAAGAATTCCTTCCGCGGAAAATTAAAAACCAAGTTAAGTCAAGATAAAGGGAATTCTCCTAGAATCGATTTGTAAGGTAAAGCAAAAGGAAATTCGAAAAGATTATTACATTTATTTTGTGGGAAATAAGAAATTTATTGTTTGAAAAATAAAACAGGAATTATAAAAAAGGAACAGAAATTATTTAAGGGCATTAACGAAACCTGAAAAAACTGAAACATAGCGCATTTTAATTCTCATTGAAAATCTCAAGCGTCGAACGAAACGAAACCGTTCAGGCGCGCAAACAAGTTCGCACGTGCAGCGAGCAATAGCCGCGAGTCGCGGCAAGGTCACGCGACGTATCTTGTAAACAAAAGGTACTACGAAGAAAATAAACGTATTTTCGAACCCTAGAACCAATTAAATATCAAATTAACATTTTAATTAAAATCTCCGAATAAAATGGGAATTTTAAATTGAAAGGACACATTTCACAAATTTATACAGGGTGTCCCACACAGGATAATTCAAATTTAATCTAAAATAAATGTAACTCAGGTCGGGTAAAATTAAAAATTAAATTATCAACCCAACCATAATGGAAAGCGACCATGAAAATCTAGATTTGGAAGGTGCCGCCGCACTTCCAAATCAAAACATTGAGTTGACTAACGAGACACACCAAAGTAGGGGAGCAATCCCAAAATTAATTAACAGATCATTAGGTCGCGGTAGAGGTTTCGCCAGGAAAAACGTAGAAACCCCAATGAGAAACATACCGGACAAAGACAAAATAACCCCACCAACAACTACAGACCTAACTCAAAATAGAAATAAAACCTTTGACCCCATTGACAATACACTCTTTTGGGATCATGAAGATCTACCAAACCTAGACGGACCCTACCCCAGAAACTAAACAAGACAAGAAATAAACAACAAAACTTTTGATTGTGATTCCTTTTTGGAAAATAATATACAGTTCATTCAAGAAACTGACGAACTTTTAGAAAGCGTAGAGTTTAACGAATTTATGAATCAACAAAAGGAAAGATTCTTTAAAGAAAGGGGAAAAAGGGCAAACAATTTAGAAATTAGACTAGATCCGCCGGCAAATAGCTCATTTGAACATAGAAATAAAATAATCGAACCAAATTTCAGGAAAAACAGAAACGAATCTCATGACAGGTATTCCGTCCAATTTAATTTAAGAGAAAATTCACAAGAACCTCGTCAACTTCCATACAATAATATTGAAAACCGAAGTAAATTGAGAAATAACAACTTAAAATTACAAAACTCCGATGACAGCGAACCTTTAAAGGACAGAAACAAATCAAATCAAAACAGACGACATACACTCTCGACACCAAGCAATAGGTCAAAGAGACGTTCACGGATACACGTAAATAATACAGACACAGACTTGGAATCTGATAATAATTTAAATAACGAAACAATTCCAGCAACTTACTTTCCGTTAGGTATGATCCAAACCCCCTTTCAAATTATGAGCAATTGGCCAATTAAATTTCGTAATAATAAAGACGATAGTCCCGCGCATTTCTTAGACGAGTTAAGAAGATTCAAAAGGGGTACAAAATAAATGACCGTGACATTTTAGAAAATTTAGATGCCCTACTAATTGAAGACGCAAAAGATTGGTGCGAGATAAATAAAAATTCCTGGACACAATTATCGGACTTTTTCGAAGATTTTAAAAACGCATATATAGATAAAAAATTCTCCGAGGAAATTAGACAAAAAATCAAATTTTGTAACCAAAAAAGGACACAAGACATACACTCATACTTGACAGAAATTAGAAAACTGTTCACAAAATTATATCCCAGGAAAAACCGCGAATGGGAATTACGAATGGTCTTAGGTAAGGAGTGGGAAACTGAGCTAGCCAAATCCAAAATTCGAGGGCAAGTCTTACAAATTACTGAACCTAAAATAGAGGATAAAGTGGAACAAAAACGTAGCAACAGTAGTGGGGATAAAAATAATTCGGATAATAACAAAGATGATAAAAAGGAAAATAATAACGGTCAAAATAATAACAAAAGCGGATATCAAAACCAAAACTACCAGTGTAGAAATCAAAACAAAAATCGATTTCCATTTTTACCATTTGGATTTCCATCTACACCTTTCCCAAAGCAATGCCAACAAAATTTCAGACCTAGATTTCCACCTAGTTTTCAACCAAATTACCTACCCAGATTCACAAACAATAGATCCAGGTACCCTTAAAACCCCTACTACCAAATGTTAACGATGTTCAACCAAATGTCATTGGGCTCAAATCAAGGTCAAAGCAATCCGATGATTGAATTCCCAAAGGAAAAAACCGAAAATAGTTCAGGAAGTAATAACAAGAATAAACATAATTCCCAAAAACCAAATTACGGAAAAAGAAATCAAAAACTTGATAATAATTCTAATAAAGATTCCCAAGATAAAATAAATTCCGGTCAAAACAAAAATCAAAATTTAAATCCGCGCACAAACATTACAACAAACAATAGTAATTGTTATCATTTCAAAAGAGAATGTCCATATTATACATACAACCAGGGAAACTGGAGGGGCGGGTATTAGAATCAAAAATATTACAAACTAATACCGAAACGCCAGAATATTTGAATTCGGATAAAGATGAATTAACGGAAACACGTTTTCATCTAATGACAAAATTCGGAGATACTTTATTTCGAATTTTAGTGGACACTGGTGCCACACATTCGTACGCTGGCAAGGAGTTACTGGAAAAAATTCAGAATTCCAAAATTTCAATTTTTAAACCCGTCTCGCGAAAATTAATGGTCGCGAACGGCGAAACAGTCGACATAATTGGGCAAGTAGTAATCCCAATTAGAGTCGGAAAATACACAAAACATGTAGTGTTCAGGTTAGTCCCAAAATTAAACTCCGTAGGTATTTTAGGCACAGACATGTTAAAAGCCCTACGGATGACTTTAAATTATCACACGGAAACTTGGTGGTTACCAGGAAGTCCCCCCACCTACTATCATATGGAAGCTTACCCAAAATCGCTCCCTACCCCAATAATCGAAAATAAAACCGAAACTAAACCTGACATTACAACAAAAGAGAATAAGGAAGGTAAAAACAAAAAAATTAGAAATAAACCAGGGATTAAAGAAAAAGAAAATAGGACAATAGAGACTAAACCGAAATTCGGAGGTAAAATTAATTTAAAAAGTACCAGAGAGCTTAACAAAAATAGTCCAAAGTTCGAAAATAGTCCAAAAAAACCAAAAACGCCCAAATCCCTGTAACAAATTCTACTAAGGATACCCCAAGCCTAATGAGCATTCCAACGAGCAACAAATTCCAACCCCTAGAGAGCATCCCCACCCCAGACACTAGCGACGACTCAAGCACTCAAGACTCAGATACATTAGGCAAACCAAGAATCAAAAGGAATAATAAGAAAAATAACTCGGGAAAAATATTTTATAATAAAAAATACGAGGAAAAATATAAGGATAGTGACAGTAATCTTTGGAAAAATAAAAAAGTTACTGATCAAAATGAAATAGGAAAGGAATCTCAAAAAGCGAACGAGATCAGGGAAATAGATAATAGAAATCAATGGATTAATTTTAAAAATAAAGCAATAAGATTAAATAATATTTCGGACAATTTAGGAAAAATTGACGAATAAAACAATAGTTCGCCAGAAATTTGCGAAGGTATTGTTGAGCTTAACGAAAGCCAATAATCCCAATTAGAAAAACTCTTAGAAAATAAAATTAAAATACACCAGGGAAAAGAACACAGGGCTACTCATTTAACGAAACATAAAATTGACGTCCAGGGCCAATTAATTAATTAATTAATCCAGGCCACGACCCCATTAAACAGCGATATTATCACGTGAGCCCAAAAATTAAGGAAATAATTTATCAAACAGACGAAAAATTATTAGAACAGGACATAATAGAACCCTCCTGTTCAGATTGGTCTAATCCCATAGTCATGATAAAAAAAAACAGGGAAAGGCTACAGATTCTGTTTAGATTTTTGAAAGGTTAACAATATTACAAAAAAAGACCTCTACCCAATCCCACTCATGACAGAAATATTAGACACGTTAAGATCAGCAAAATTTATTTCGAAAATTGATTTAAAGTTAGCTTACTTACAAATACCTTTAGAAGAAAATTCAAAACCAATCACAGCATTCACAGTCCTTGGAAAGGGCAAGTATCAATTTAAAAGGATGCCCTTTGGTCTAACCAATGCTCCAGCCACTTTCCAGAGACTGATGGATAAAATCATCACTCCAGATTTAAAGCCAAACGTTTTTTGTTATTTAGATGATATTGTAATAGTAACACAAAATTTTGACGATCATTTGAAATATTTAAATATCGTATTAGACAAAATAAACGAAGCAAATTTAACGATCAGTCCGGACAAATGTGAATTCGGCTGCTCAGAAATCAAATACCTTGGTTTTAAAGTTAACGACAAAGGACTCCAAATAGATGACGAAAACATCCAACCAATCATAGAATTCCCTAAACATAAAAATATTAAACCATTACAGCGCATAATAGGGATGGCAAATTGGTACAGAAAATTCATCCCAGCGTTTGCGAAACAATAGAACCAATGAACAGATTACTCAAAAAAGATATGCCATGGAATTGGGGATTAGAACAAGATGAGGCTTTCCAAAAAATTAAGGATCTTTTAACTTCAGCACCAATTTTAACCTGCCTACCTAAACACCTAAAAGTGTGTTACAGTGTCTTGTGCTTTCTACGATCGCCCCCCATACTGGAAACCTGCTCTTCGGCGGCCTCGTCGATCTCAGATCTCG
Organism: Andricus curvator; assembly: GCA_932195095.1. NCBI lineage: Eukaryota > Metazoa > Arthropoda > Insecta > Hymenoptera > Cynipidae > Andricus > Andricus curvator. The sequence goes on from CAKNYM010048583.1 coordinate 117,336, forward strand.
CTACGCTCCCCGTGGGGAATCCTCAACGCCTTATCACCAACGACTCGCTAACCTCAGGTCACCGACCCTTCGCCACGGACCGGCTTCCTGCTTTTGTAAGTGGCAATAAATGTCTTTATTTTTTAACCCTTTCAGGGGCACATTTTTCTGCTGCACCTATCTCAGACCTAATAGTGTATACAAGGGTTCTAAGGGTCGCTGATTACGAATCTGGAGTCAGATTTTCAAAATTCAAAATGGCGGACATAATTTTCAAAAATTAGCCTATAAATATAAAAATTTGTACATAAGGGTTTTTGAGGTCGCTGGTTACGAATATGAAGTCAGATTTTCGAAATTCAAAATGGCGGACGTAATTTTCAAAAATTAGCATATATATATAAAAATTTGTGCATAAGGGTTTTTGTGGTAATACCAGCTGAAATAATTGAATTTTGTGAATTTTTCTTACGTATAGGCCGCCATATTGGATCCGCCATTTTGAATTTCTGAAATCCAAAACTGGATTCGTATTCAGCGACCTCAAAACCCCCTATATAAGTAATACCAGCTGAAATAATTGAATTTTGTGAATTT